>JARKHS020028948.1:0-146952 GCA_030143305.2 Amblyomma americanum
GTTAGTTACACACTCGGAACTGTCCTGGCGTGCACATAGCCTTCGCCTTCAGCCGCGATGCGGTGAATTCAAGAGCTAATTCTGAACACACTGCGGGGAACGTTTGACCCTCCACTATCTCTATAGTGCCTTTCTCTTCTCTGCTCCAAGCAAGCTATACCGCAGGACTTGCGCGCTGCTTTCCTGTCAGCAGGCCCTGCCGAGCCCTTCTTTATCATCTATAGAGGTTTCCAACGCACATCTTTATTCTTGATTAGGACTCTGCTTCTAATTCTTTCTTTTTGGCTTTCTTCACATTTGCGTCTCTTTCTTGCTGGGCGCCATCGTGCAAACATCCCAATCTAGTCTTTCAGTCCAGCAGGCCAGTTTTTCCGGTGCATCGTTGCGCCGGCTTTGGCTGTCCGCTTTGTCGCTCTAAGCCGCTTTCCCAGAGCGGGCAAGAGTCACGGGGCTGTTTTCGTTTCTATAAGGGCAATGCCATGTTTCAGCGTTGAAAGCGGACGGTTCGTGTAGCGCGTGGCCCCTGGATACCGTGATAACGCTCGCTTTCGTGCTTCCTCGTGACCCGTAGAATCAATTCCTAGCGTGCAGCCACTCGCAGTCGTTTCTAGCTTCACATCATTTTATTTTAGTTTTTTTAGACATGACAGTGACTGTATGATTTTAATACTTTTTCAAGTATTCACAGGCGATGAAAACTGCGCGCTTTCATACACCCGGCAATGATAGCAATTAATTGCGCAATGTTAGCATATTCTAGACCTCACGCTCTGATTCTGCAGTATTGTCGGTGCAGATTCGGGGTAGTAAACAGCGAGCGACAGCAATACTATTCCGCCAGCAGGATTCCAACCGTCCTCTCTCACTTCCAATTGAGAATTGCAAAAAAAAAATTCTGTCGCCTGCGGTTAGGAGTAACTTTTATTATGCTTGTTCTTTTATTGTTGCGCTGGCTGAATAAACAGTGTTTGACCACCGCAGATGCGCTAAACGCTAAATAGCTAAACCCCTTACTCTATCTCTCTGCCTGCTTCAGCATCGAGCAACTCTCTCGCAACGCAGCAATGCGCCGATTGGAGTTGCGACTGATCACTGAGGCTAGAATTTTAACTTGGCGGCCTCAACATATCACAAGCACAGAAGCTAACAAGATCGCTACCCAAATATTTTAAAGCAAAAAAAAACATAAGCGAGCACCTTCCGACAAACTGTGTACGTGTTTTCTATTATTACTCACGAAAGACCCATGAACATGATGGCGTCCCATAATATAATAATAATAATAATTGGTTTTTGGGGAAAGGAAATGGCGCAGTATCTGTCTCATATATCGTTGGACACCTGAACCGCGCCGTAAGGGAAGGGATAAAGGAGGGAGTGAAAGAAGAAAGGAAGAAGAGGTGCCGTAGTGGAGGGCTCCGGAATAATTTCGACCACCTGGGGAACTTTAACGTGCACTGACATCGCACAGCACACGGGCGCCTTAGCGTTTTTCCTCCGTAAAAACGCAGCCGCCGCGGTCGGGTTCGAACCCGGGAAGTCCGGATCAGTAGTCCAGCGCCCTAACCACTGAGCCACCGCGGCGGGGCTGGTGTCCCATGGAGAAGATAGATTCAGCATTTCCTTTTTCTATGCTCTCTGTTATTCACTTTATTTCTATCCGCGTGTCCAAGGTAGGCAACTCGGAATTTTACCTTATTAATCTTCCTGGCTTTTCTGTCTATTTCTCTCAAGAAGTCGGCCCCAGGTCATAACAGTCGGCCCCAGGCCTAACAGCGTCGCCATTTTAGGTCTCCAGAACTATAAGGGTTCCCAGAAACTGTTCCGTGCATCCACAAAATGTCTGCAATTATGAAAGTTTGAAACAAATATCAAAGCAAGGATAGACTGAGTAGCGGTAACGTGCTCGTAGTTGTTTCTTTTTTTTACATTTTAGAAAAGCTGCGCCTAGCGCTCATGGGCTGGTCGACATTCGATGAAGACAAGAGCAGATGAATAATCTCAGCTTTCAAAAAGTAGTCCTAGTCAGTGTCTACATGGGCATGGAACCGCAAAATCATGGTCGGATCGATTTATTGATCGATAGCTGCACGGGACGAATGTCATAAGTGTGGCTACAGTGGCTGCTTTTCACCTTGCACGTAGACGAAAACCGTTGGTATCCATCCTTTGGTCTCGAAACATTTTATTGTTTTGTTGTCCAGCACTAAGATCTATTCATAAACAGAACTCTCATAACATCCAGCCTGGTTCAATGAACGCTTGTGTTTGTCATCAACACCATCATCATCATCGTCATCATCGTCCCCTCGGAGGAAGTCTTTACACACAGAGAAAAGCACTTGAACACAGTAACTGATCTCGGAGGACAAGGCGAAGCAATTCTCGCAAACTGAGGCCAAGAGTCCACTTTGGGATCGCTTCAATCATCTCGCAAAGCTCTTGGGCAGTCTGCCGAGCCGAGCGGCGTGTCAGAGATAAGTGATCGAGGACACCTCAATCGGCGTTACTCTCGACAAAGAAAGACGAGGAAAAGATGTGGAGATTGAACATAGCAGTCTATTACTTTTTCCCGTCTTGGAACAATTTGTGTCGAAGCCAAGGAGATTACACAAAGGCAGATAAACAACGCCGGAAACGAAGCGTGGCAGCGTATGAAGACCCATGATTGTTCCCTGGGATGCTCGAGCAGAAGCCGTTTCGGAAGGCGCAATCATACGCTTCTCCTAGGCGCATGAAACCACGCCAGTCACAGTTGTCACTTCCTGGCGTTCTCTGCGAAGTTAACGAGCACGCGTCAAGACAGCGTCCACGGTGTCCGATGAGTGTTTCATGGGACAAATGAACTGATCCGAGCACTTATCTCGTGGCAACTATCGCCGGCCTTAGATTCTGTGGTCCAGAACGAGGCGTTAAGCGTGCGACTGATGAGAGCCGCTGAGCCGTGAAATTCAGTCTTGTAGTGTGGCCCAAAAGAAAGTAGCCTCCAAGTGGAAGTGCACTATTCTCTCAGTGGGACAAAATTATATTAATACCATAATCTCCTACCCGATGCGCTTTGTTTTTCGCATCGTACAAAATGCTAAGCGCCGCCAAACGCTCCTCTTCAGCTGCCTTTTTTTTGCCTTATGATAAGCGATGTTGCGAAACTGCCAATAAAGATTTTCCGCGTAACGTTAATGAACAAAGAAAAAACCGGGAAGGCGACTTAAAAATTTCTGTCCCTAAGCTCAGTACTGGCTAGACTGCAGAAATTGGTTTACCTATTAGTCGCTTCAATTCCCCCAGTGCTCTTGTGACCTTGGAGGAACACATATGATACATAAATTATTATGAGATATGCAGGTCGGGATAGGTCCCACAGGAAACTCTTGCACCGGTAGTTGGCAGTGGGCCTTCTCTAGAGTACGCATGGTGATGTCACCTCCATCGCATGTCATAACCTAGCCGCCGCGGTGGCTGAGTAGTTATGGTACTCGACTGCTGGCGCGAAAGACGCGTGTTCAATCCCGGCCGCGGAGGTCGAATTTCGATGTAGGCGAAATTCTAGAGGCCCGTGCACTGTGCGATGTCAGTGCACGTTAAAGAACCCCAGGTGGTCGAAATTTCCGGAGCCCTTCACTACGGCGTCCTTCATAGCCTGAGTTGCTTTGGGACGTTAAAACCCCATAAAGCTAAACCTAGATGATGTAACCAAAAACGTGTATGGTTAACTACTGGCCAATAAGAACGGCATTCAGGTTACAGCAGGGCAAAGAGGGGAATGCGGGACGGGGAGTGGGCGCTTTAGAGAACATGACAGTTGAAGTCGTGTCGCTTCTGTGGTTCGGCTTTAGTTACCAGAGACCCCAGTAGAGAACGAGAGAGGAAGGGAGCGATACAGCATTCACTTTGCCCTCTTCCTCTTGAGGGAAGGTGAGAAGCCTGCAAATTCTCCTTGTAGATTTGGCTGCATTTTAGTCCGCGCAGTTGTGGCGACCCCACCCCGAGAAGATTTACGCCACCCGTATTGCAGGGAGCACAACAAATGGCTATGAGAAAGTGCGTTACAGCCGCATGGTTTCCGTTTCTTTGACATTAAAAGAACAGCAGCGCGTGGTCACCATCTGTGCCGGAGATACTAAGTCATTTTTGACGTCTAGGAATGGCCTTGATATCTACTTACATTGCTACAACTAAGAATGGGTGAGTAGTGCAATTTATAAATGCAACACTTTTGCGTGCATATGGACCGGAAGCATTCTGTAACCTTCTTCTTTAACTGCAACTTTCCGCTCACCACTCATGCGAGGGCGCCGCTTACTCTTTGTCAGTGCAGTGGTGTACGTGAATGTTAGCTTGACCACGTGGACCAACCTGCAGGGCTGTCAGTCCGTGATCTGTCTCTACTAAGTTACATGCAGAGATGGGCACGGTTTAAAGTGCGCTCGTTTTAATGCTTCAAAAACGGCGAGCTGCCCGCCTCTCTGATCACGTTAGTTACCTTGAAGCTCGCGCCTCCTTTAAAAGAAACATGGTCATGTGTTTCGGCTTTTAGACTCTTCAATATAAATGGCAAGCATATTTCCACAAAAAAAAGTACTGACACAATAAAAAGTCGTTGAATGGAAATGAAATTTCGTCAGTGTTTGCTAAAACAATGAAATGAAAACAAATCCAAGTTACATTTTAAAACTTTTTCAGTGAATTCACTTTGTTCTTTCTTGCATAAGAAACAAGGCTTCTTATAGCCCGACAGAGCAGTAACGAACGCACGAACAACACTGTGTTCTGTACACTGAAGACGACGCTGACAGTTCTTAAACTTTGTTAAACCCGAAATAAAAGGCCAAACGCAAACACGGAGACACACTGGCGCAACAAATACGCGCACACCACGCAGACAAGCTTGATGCAAGAACAAGGAACTTTCGGTGTAGCTTCAAATGTTTGCGGCGTTGTGGGGCTTTAAGCAACGAAGTGACTTTCCGTGGAGAAGGTTCAAAGTTTAAATGTGATTAGCGCGAGCTTTACATCGTTTTCTTGTCATGTGCGTACCTTCTCATCCCGTCACCGCCTCTTCGCATCAAACTTATATTAAGGCGAGGTCTCATGTGGCCCTCCTAGCTCAACGCCACTGCCAACTTGACGCCTTACCCACCACATCCATCTCCATCGAGGTTCTCGTATACGTCATTGTCTCTGACCTCATAGTTGGTTTTTCTGTTCCTCTATTTATGTTGCTTCTACTGTCAACCCTAAATTCCCGTGAGACAGTGGTATTCGGATGAATTGCTACGTGACTACGAAGCTTGAAACGATGTGAGACAATTAAAAACTTTAGATCTTGAAACACAAATAACTCTGGGCAACACGGACGTATGTGGCAGAGACCGCCTTCGGTGCTGTACTAACCGCATGTGTATAGATATGTGCCATGAAAGAGTAAAAATGATAAGCAGTGTAGTATAGCGTGTTGTTAATAAAGTATGTTGCACAATACGTCGCGCCGTACATCCCTTTATCTAAAATACTGTAATTATGTATACTTATTATGATGCTCGGTTAGGAAGACCAGTTAAAAGCGGTGGAAACAATATATGTCTTTGGCGAAAGGAGTACTTGTTCACGGCTTTTTCATAACGTTACTTTTCGCAGGCAGCCAAAGGGATGGTTGTTGTACGCAGGAAATCGAAGAAAAAAATTGGTGATACAGGGTAAGAAAAATTATATTCTGACTTAAATTTACAGGTAAAAATTGTGTAAAACTTCGGCCGTGATAATTATGTGGGAGAAAAACTAGTGGAGATAAGGTTTCACAAACTATGCAGAAGATTGAACATGTACCACTATGGCATGTGCTAGCGCTATCATTTCCGACACTTGCTGTCTTGGTTTTCTTTTTACTTGAGAATGTCTGCAGATAATTCGAAATGAATACGAAACTTCTGTCATTTATTTTGATTCTTATGCAGTGCTCATGCAATTGAGGGGAAGAATTATTATCATTAAACGATTCTGTAGATTCCTCAGATGTACGCCATTTTGCACCAGCAGTGCTGCGTATTTTGCTATTTCGTGGTTTTCAGTCGCTTCTACTTTACCTCTTAATTTTTAAGGATTTTCTATTCGGAGTAGCAACTCCTCGATTATAGGATATTCACTGTTAAGTAATTATGCCTTCGTGTCAAGCAAGTCTTTCCTTAACGAACACATCCAGCGGTTAGCGCGGTTGGCAAAGGAAAAGGAGAAAACAGTCTTCTGCGACAGCCCTGTTCTGGGAAAATAAAACCGCTCATGACATACCACAGTTTTGCCCTAGCTGCAAACAATATTGGTGTCGGAAAAAGCGTATCTTTCTAGTTAAGGAAAGCAGATAGTTGTTTCAAGGGCGGTCTAAGCGGCTTTGCTTTTGCACGTTAAAAACTGGTCACTATTGCTGGGACCTCGTCCTTTCGTTGTCATCTGACTTTGTAATGTCACAGAACATACGAGTGAATTCGTCTATCGTACCTGTCGTTTGCAGAGAGGGTTGACATTGAGAGCGTTTTATAAATAGCTGGCATGCATGGCGATAGCTATAATCTCTATACCAACTCTGGTTGACACTTAGCTCATTTTCTGCACTTCAAGAAGCCGGAGCACGCACTCTTAATTTTATATAGAACCTTCATTTTCGCCCGCGCAAACAACCTTTCGCACTTCCAATATTCTCATCAAAGCACTATACTGCATGTTTTCAATGTGAATTTCAGGTAAAATATAACACAAAGGTTTTACACACTGTAAACTTACCTGCATCCTGGCATTTTCGTTTCCCGCGACTTAGGCGCTCATGAAACTCTCAGGGTTATGGGTTCACTGTATTCGAGACGGATCACACTGCAGCAGCCTTGTAGATATAAGTTAAAAGAGAATGCTTATTTCTTCCAATCATCAAGACTTCATATAAACTGGTAGATCTAAGAGAAATAAAACACCTCAATGCTCTTTCGCTATTGAGGCCCGGACTGTGCTTTTCTAGATTTATTGGTGAAAAAAGTTTCATTTGTGGACGGAACACCGCCTGCTATAGTTCCTAGAATATCAATATGCTGTAATCCCCGAACACTTCAACCCCAGTTTAGGAACTTCAGAAGTGCGGAATAAGATGGAGGACGCAAAACCGATAGCGAAACCGCAGAGCATCAGTCGTCAGGTCGGCGACCTCTTTGCGCCTAATTGTAAAACGAATGGCCTGTCTTCGATGTCAGCGTCAATCAGCGTTTTCCTCCGGCGAAAGTTAGACGAGTCAGAGTGGTTTGCACCCTAGAGGCCGTCGTGCCCTCTTCTTTGGGTGCCTCTGGGGGATACCCCGGCGACTCTTAGAAACTTCGACTTGTGCACCGTGGCATTGGATATATAGAAAAGGGCTGAGAGTGGCATCTAGACTGCAGTAGTTTTCTTGATACGTTTAGACCAGACTGTTCTGTAAAGACGCTGCCAGGAAAGCAAGTCGATGAGTCAAGTGCACCCATAGTGGGATATCAGTGTTACATTAAATTCTGATACAATGCAAGCGAAAAGTGTCAGTGTTCCCTCAAAGGAAGCCATTTAACATATCGGTATTGATCTATTTTCATGACGCCGCGGCCAACCACCCTGCGCATGATATCGTACACCTGACTGCTGCCGTGACTGGTGCAAGGCGGTTCCCGCAAAGAAACTTAGCATACGTTTTTTTCCTAGTTTAGCGACGCATATTTTGGCATGAGCTCCAAGGCAATGGATTGTTAGGAGATGGAGAAAAAACTTCGATTCACGTGTCCCAGAGAGGAAGGCTTGGTCGATGAACTTAACAAGAACAGCTTGCGTGCTCTCCACTAAAGTAGCATCATATCTGCTCCGAAACAGAAATATCTCTTCAAAAATTGCACGAAACTGCATAAGAACCGATTGGCTTCACAACAATGTATACTGGCATGCAGCTTGTGAGCTAAGGAGAACAGTTGATTTTGTTTGACTGTGTACCCTTATGTACCCTTATGTACAAATCCGTTAGAAATTTACTTCCTTTTTTGTTAACTAGCAGTGATCAAAATCCGCGTCGCAACGACACGCGTTTTGCTAATAACATTATCTTTTTACTCCCTAAACCTAACACTTATTATGGAAAGCAAACAGTTTGTTTCACTGCCACTACATTATGTAACTCATTACCAGTTAGCATTAAGCAATCACCTCATATGTGCCTTTAAATCCGCTCTCCGTCAGTTTTTACAATCCCCCTAATAGTATTTTACTTCGTACATGGTACTAGTTTTCGCATTTATATTATTCAGTGAGCTGTCTTTTGTATTGGTCTGTATGATATTACGTGTGCAAACATTTTTCATTCAAATAAGGGTTTGCATTATTTCTCGTATTTCACTCACTGCTCATTTATGATGCCAACAACTTTACTTCTTTTGCGTCTGCTCTCTGTAATTCATTTTTACAATTGTTATTACAGGAGGTCCCGTCCACAGTCTCTGACTTTGGGACCTCCTTCTGCATTTCAATGTTTTTCTCTAACCTTGTACCATAAACATGTAATAAACGAACCTTTAACCTTGAACCTTGATGTATTCCTTAGGCGGAGAGAGGACTTTTACGATTGGATTAAATTTATTAACGCAATATCGTTCAGGCTCTCGTGTTGCAGAAAAGCGGCTGTCGTCGGCGTCGTCGGCTCTTTGGTCATGTGCTGAAAATACCGATGGAAGCAAGGAATTAATAATGAAATGTCCTAATGAGATTTACTGAAGCGTGGACGAGTATGTATGACTATGCTAATTAGAACTTAGGTAACGGAGTAGGCCATGCAAAAAGGAACCCGATAACGCTATTGCGTTGTACTCTTAAAGACGAATCTTACGCATCGTGCAATTTTTTCGTCAGAGGGAGTAAAAAAATTGTTTATCAGGACACCCGAAATCATATTCCGTAAAAAATAACTGTACGAAACAGCATACGAAGGCGATCATGACTTCTTTGATTAAAGCTGCTTGCATTACAAAGAGAAAATGAAGTAACACGAGTGTCAGTCCGATGATTTGCGATCACGTGGCTGATTTACTCAAGCGTAGTTACAATATTTTCTGCCCTAAACAGATTTTTTTAATTGATGGTATAACGATTGGATTTCTACGCCCAAGAACGAATGAAGGGGCCATGCGGAAACGTAGTTGTAAAGTGCCTCTGATTATTTGGCCACTCTATCGAACTCGGGATTCTAGGGTCAATGGCACATAGTTTTTGAACCGCAGCAGTTCGGTAAATTAGATATTTTTTAGTTTACACAACTTTAACATTGCATTTTTTGTTTTTATGACTTGTAGTTAATTTCCCAGAGCAAACGTTTTCTATGTCTGGAGCAACTGGGTATGTAACTGGAGATGCCTATATGAAATCATTGTATTTTATGTTTATGTTATTGTGTTCTTGGCGCTCAATATTATGTAACGGAAAAAAACTGATATTGCATGCACCGCTATTTATGGCCATGTTTGCGGGTCTGTTTCAGCAAAACGTCAGTGCTACTCTCGGTCTTGCAAAGGAGAATGAAGGTGATATTGTATAGTCTAACACTAGGAAGAGGAACGGAGCCTGCACACTCTAGATAAAGCTCTCTAGTCTATTCTTTCGCGAAAGAAAAGCGCCTCTTTGTATGCGACCTCGCTCTTGTTCTACAAGCCACTCACTGTTTCCCTGTATATCAGTGCCTGTATGCTATTGTTGTACACGGGGGGAGGGGATAAGAGAGGGGTGAGTAAAATGGGAGGAGAGCAGGAAAATGATAAATTGCGTACTCTTACAGGTAGCTACCGGGACAATAGTTGCGAAATTTTGACTCCCAAAAGAGGGGCAAGATAGCGGGGAAACAAAATGAGAAGCAGATTCTAACAGCAGCCGCAAATTTGATGAAAGGGCGGCACGCGAAAAAAGGGGACTTTGTTGGCGCTGGCAAGAGAGCTTTTGCTTCTCAGGCATGTCCGCTTATTTTGGGTTTAACTACGAAACTGGCGTCTATCTTCGCACTGGTGACCCGCAAACTCACGAAGGGAACTGCTGACCTTCACTTAGCTTCGACTATTATCGTTTCTTCTTTATTTCCTTCTTTCTTTCGATCTTTCTTCTTTCTTTCTTTCTTTCTTTCTTTCTTTCGTTCTTTCTTTCTTTCTTTCTTTCTTTCTTTCTTTCTTCTTTCTTTCTTTTCTTTCTTTTTTCCTTTTTTCCTTCCTTCTTCCTTTTTTTCTTCGTTCTTTCTTTCTTTCTTTCCTTCCTTCCTTCCTTCCTTCCTTCCTTCCTTCCTTCCTTCCTTCCTTCCTTCCTTCCTTCCTTCCTTCCTCCCTTACTTCCTTCCTTCCTTCCTTCCTTCCTTCTTCCTTCCTTCTTTCTTCCTTCTTTCTTTCTTCCTTCCTTCCTTCCTTCCTTCCTTCCTTCCTTCCTTCCTTCCTTCCTTCCTTCCTTCCTTCCTTCCTTCCTTCCTTCCATCTTTCTTTCTTATCATTCATTCCTTTCTTTCATTCTTCCTTTATTTCTTTTTTCTTTCTCTCTTTCCTTATTTCTTTCTTTCACTGCGTCAGCACCACTAACTGTCGCGCCCACCCCGACCCCGGAATCTGGAGTCAGCCGGTGGTAAAGACTGCTGCACTAAAATCCACTTTTCAGGAGCAATATACACCAGCCGCTTACCCTCTGTCCCGAAGCGCCGATGTTTGGGCAAGAGACAAAGCCGTTTATTAAAAATATTTTTGTGATAGGCGCAGAGCGAGAATAAATGCGTACACAGAGTCGTTGCAGAACTGATACAACAGTTATCTCCTCGTTAGTGGATGTAAGTAAAGAATAATCTTTCACAAAAAGAAAAAATAGAAACAAAAACCCTAAAGCTTGTTGAAATGTTTTTGTCAGTTTGGCATGCGTTTTTAACGATGTTGGCCGATGTATGATTCTTTACGTGATAAAGAGCGAAAATTGTGCATTACATAAAACCGAATTTTATAACGAACGCGAAACTTTCCATGGGTAGGTTTAAGCTAGAACATAACTGGCAACAAAAGCTGGCAACGTGAAGTGGGTTTTATTTGCTTTTCTGCGCAGCTGTTTTTCAGGAAAACCTTGAAGATTGCAAACTAAGTAAAGCATGAATGTACCAAAAAGATACAAAATTCTATGATTGACAGTTTTTTTTTTCAGGTTTGACAATCTGTAGTTCTCAGGTGGAGATTGAGCACCGAATTCTCAAACTATTTTGTTTAGTGCCTTCGTTCAAATGAGCCCGTTGCGGTGACATCCTCAGCCCGCAACCTTCTAATCAACAATGCACCGTCGTTGCCGCTAATTCTTAGCTGAAAACAAATAAATAATAATAAACTCTGTCAGCGTGGCCACGATATTGATGCTATATTCCGACTAGCTGGCAGTCGCCTGGATGGAACAGACGTAATACCGTGGATTATTTTTTGTGCGTGTAGAATAAAAGTGCGCGTTCAGAAAGCTTCCAGATTTTGTAAAAGAGATAGACAGCCCAATGCTCTGTAGATAATTGTTCGCGTTGTCAGAGGTTCAATCCCTCGCTCCTTTTTACTTGCTTTCTGGCTGCAGCTGATGGGTGTTGTAAATTACTGACATGTACAGGTGATCTATATAGGGTGAAATTTTTAACACAATCGGCACAGCTTAAAATAAACTAAGAAAAAATATCAGCACCAATGCTTCCTGGTGACAGTGCGTCTTAGGGCATAGAGACAGCAGTGTTCATCAGCTTGCTATAAATGGCTTCTGAGATCTACTAGATTAATGTCGCAATTTGTCACAACCAGAGCTGTCCTGGGCTTCACTGTAGTAAATAGAAAGAGGGGGAAGAGCCTAGGCACACGCCGTAAAAGCAATGTTAAAATAGTTTCAAGTAATGCATTTTGATCCCTCTCTCGGTTCCCCGTCGTCTAACAACCACGGAAGTGACATTCGGGCATAGAAACCGTGAGTAGGCCTTCAGCGCTGTCGCGAAAAAAAAAATAGGTCAGAAAAACGATAAACACAGGCTCGAAGCGCTGGAAGAGGAGTTGACGGTTGTGGTAGGGGTTCGGGCAGGCAGTGCAGAGGCCGTAATGAAATAAAATATAAAATAACCTACATTAGGCAAAAAGGAGGTCGACATTATGGGTATGATTAATCACTTCGGAAAGAGTACACTGCAGGGCCGTAAATTAAATTGACGTTCCTAGCAGCGCAGTCTGGATGTGTACTTCCGCTTATGGTTTCTTCTTTTCTGAATCTCTGAACCTGCCAACATCTAGCCTTTAGCGCTTCCACCATTGGCTTCTTCGAAATCGAGAAGGCGGCTGCCAATGGGCTTATTCCCGATCCTCGCCTTACATATTACTGGCGCTGTGTGGCATTGCAGGAAGCAGTTACATCGAAATCGAATTTACGCAGAAGTGCTAATCTGCACCTTTTCCCCTATGGTTAGTCAATGTGTGCTAGCCGCAGGTTGACAGACGGACTCTTATTGTGTTAACTTCAATACATCAGCCAGCGGCTGCAGTTGGAAGGAAATGCTTTTTCTTACTCGTCTGTCTGCTCTTTTGCTTGGTTTTTCAGCACCGGTCTTACGCAAATATGAGATGCGCTGACGCGTACTGCTCAGCTGTTCCTGGAATATTTACCTTTGTTAGATTTTCGCTTCTCTTTCGCAGCGCCTTCTGCAGGTTTTTGTGTCCGCGCAGTGTTCTTTCACGTAGCGAAAAAGTTCTTCGCGAACGAGGTAACTCCAGGAGCAACTGCACGTGGCTTGGCTGAGCTCCTGGTTTACACACTTCATCATCTCGCCTAACTGCGTCCACTGCCCGTTCAGTAATGCCCGTCCTGCGTCAGCTGTGGCCACGTTACCTGCGCAAACTTCTTGATTGCGTGGACTGACCAGGCTCTCTGCCGCCCACTTGTACGTTTGCGGTTTCTTGTTATCCACTCCGTTACTGTACGGCGCCATCGGCTACCTCCTCTTCGCACTGCATGTCCTTTTCACGTCCATTTCTTCTTTTTGATTTCAGCTAGGATACCATTAACTCGCGTTTGTTCTCTCATCTACTCTGATTTCTTCCTGTCTCTTCCCGTTACACCCTGTAATTTTCCGTTCGATAGCTCGATTTGCGCTCCTGCGTATATTTCAGCCGTTTTTGTTAGCCTCCAAATTGTGCTTTGTAGGCAGCAATGGCAGGATGGAGGCGAGATATACTATGAGGCCTCGTGTACTGTAAGCGATAGTGGCAAGTTGCTCGTTGATGAACCCCAGATGGTCGAAATTTCACGGAATGCCCTTCTCTACGGCGTCTCTCATAGTCCTGAGTCGCTTTGCGGTCGTCTAGACCCCCATATACCTTAATCCCTATACCTAGACCTATTCCGGTTAGGTAAAATTAATTCGCTACCGCAGTCTACTGAGGGGAAAAGTGTGTTTTTGGACTTAAAATTGACCCTGAGGGCTGGGGAAAGGGGGCAGCGCCGCGATTTGATGGTAATAGCGTTTGCATAAAAAGTGTGCGAGAGGAAAAGAGGTGGGGATGAGAGATGTGAGGCATTGATTAAAAACTGGAGCATTTTGTGTTGGATTAGAAGTGAGGCTTTAGCCCCGTTGATCTGTTTTACCATCATTGCTAGTCTGAAAACTTTTCCCGGGGAACACGGTGCCTCGCTTCTGAATCATTTTTATCAAGTCGTCGTGAAATGGCGCCAGGAAGACAGCACGGCTGGTACGCACACTTGGTGGCGTACAGATGCTGCTGCTTGCTCTTTCTCTTCGTCTGTGCTAAAGTGAAGAGAAAGGTTCAGTTCGACGAGATGTTAACGGCCGCTCTTAATTTGCATCCCCAGGACTCTGTCATATATTGCTTTGTGGCAAGCACTGCCATTGATTCTCAAGTTATGGACGCCTTCACTGAAGCGGCTCTTTTGCTCACGCACTGCTTCCCGGATGCGACAGCAGTCACCATATAATCAAGAAATCTAGCTGTTATATCCTCAATTGTTTTGAAGAAGGATAATGATGACGCCAGAAGTCAGGATTTGGCATATCTACTACTTCAGCTTCTCCTGCTGCTGAAGCGTGCCGGCAGCATGAAGTACTAAGTATCGAAGTACTAAGTACTAAGCATGAAGTACTAAGTGTCTGAGCGGGTGTGTTTTGTCTCCACGTTCCTGTCGCTATTTTTGGGCATCCAGAGTCGCCGCGATGCTATCTGGGCACTGCATTCGCTTTGAATTCAGGAGGGCACTGGCAACGAGCGAAGGTTGCTTTCTCTACAGCGTGTTAGGTGGCACCAGAACCCAATCAAGTAGACCCGCAGCGACTCTCGACCTGTTTACCATGGCGTTTTGGCCGGTGCATCAATTAGTGCCACCGCCGCACTTCAATTTCTGTTTTACTGCAGGTCTGGCATATTCTGATTCCTCTACCTGTTCCTCTCCACGGCCAGTTCGTACACCTCATGGTCTTTTTTCTTATCTGACTTTTTCTCATCTCATTTTCGCACGGCATCTTCTGCTCCTCTCTTCTTCCCTGTCAATAGCTCCTTCCTCCCTCCCAGGCACCCAATAAAAAGCATTTACAGGACCAGTGTCACACCACTCTCTCTCACCCTTTTCTAGCGACTTTCCGCCTCCGAATAAAACCTCTTCCTCTTTACCTTAGACGTTATCTCCGGAAGCCACGCGCGGGGTGACCGACGCCTCTACCTACCAAGGTGGTACTGGTGACTTTGAGCCTGGGTTTTCCTTATCACTGGGCTGTTTGTTTGCCGGCGCACTTCGGTGGACTCTCCACCTAATGCCGGACTTGGCTGCCGTACGCATTGAGTATATAAGAAAAAAAAAAGTTAACAGAGTCACCTTCGTTGTACACCTGAACCAAGCCATGCGGGACGAGAAGAAGGGGCTTAAAATGAAGGGTGGAAAAGCTTATTGCATGCTTTGTCTAAAGCAGAGTCGCCTTGGCTGCGTTGAAAGGCTCGTGAAGCACACTGTTATTCTTGCCTTTAATGCTATTGAATGGGCTAGAGTGTAAGAGACCGGACCTCATTGCTATTTTCAAGCTAGAACGCTAAAGTGTGGGCTGGGTCAGAGAAACAAAGGAAGCAAAAACACATGTATATTTATTTTTTCGTCAAAATTGATCTCCTGTAGTGTGCATAAACTTCTGTTGCAAAGCGGAACTTTGGTTAAGCTCTCGCTGCGCGTCTCTGGAAGGTCTGCGGCGGTGACTGCTGAGGAAATAGATCATGTTGACCAGGTCCGTCGACAGCACGCTTGCCACCATGTGATGCCACCGAACTGATGAGTTCGTAATTCTGCTCCAGATTTCCATGTATAGGATTCTTGCAAAAACACTAAAGGGTTGGTCACGCTGCTTGGATCCTCAAAAGCACTTTGCGGTCTCAACCAATTGAAAAAAATTTGAAGAACTACAGATTGGGCGAGTTGGTAACAATTAATGATGGTTCAACAGCACACAAACACGGCAGAGTAAAAGAAGAGACGCGCAGAACGGCGCAGCAAAGTTTGGCTCTGGCATCTGTGGAATACAGGCGAAAATGTAGTTCTCCCGGTTATCACGGCAGTCCAGATGATTTTGTTTTATCGTCTTATCTTCATTACAAACGCTACAATGATGCTACAGTCTTCAGATTTTTTTTATATTTTCGAATTTCGGTTGAAAATGAGTCACATATTATTTAAAAATTTTCCAAGAAGTCGCCGAGGCCCCATAGCAGATTTTTAGTCGCCTTAGAACCTTGGAAGGCAGTATCTAATTTGGAAAATCTCCGCCACCAGCAGCGACACTGCCAATGAGCATCCTTAATGACACGCAAAGTTTTGCTCCAATTGGCATGGCGCCATCTCCAAGCTCCGCCGCATTGCGCGGTCCCTTCCAGAATGAGCGAGGTGCGACTCATGTCGCTGGGCCCAGCACTTCTTATCGTGGCTCCTTTATGCGCCGCCAGCTGGCGCGGTAACTGCGGGCATTCCGGTCCCCCGCGGGCCTTGAGAGCTGGGTGGGAATGGTGACATTCGGTTGTAACGAGTGAACCATTACGCTCCTGCTCTTCTTAATAGACGCACTTCAGGAGCACGCTCAACACTGCTCCACGCGTACGGCCGCTCAGAGGCGCAGCATGTGCGAGTGGCAAAAAAGTAAAAAAAAATAAGAGAAACACAGCGAGTGTTGCCATAAATTAATGTGTTCGAGCTTTTCAAGCTCCAATTCTCGGAGCGTGCACTCTGCACAGGGCGGACAATAAGCGTTGAGACTGTTAACAAAAACTGCGTTCATGACGAAGGCTTGGAGAAGCGTGACGCGCAACTCCTTAGGCTGATAGCAAGCGGAGTATCCGCGGGTGGTTTAGTGAATGCCTACGTTTGTGCACGGAAAATAAAAAGAAACTGGGCTTTATTTGCATGCATGGAAGTGCTATGAGGGCAGGTGCATGGAACGATCCTTAGGCTCGGTCGCCGGCCATTGAAGCTTCTGCAGGCACCATATTACTCCATAGGCACCCTATATGCACTACATTACTCGCAAGCTGGTTTCCATTTTGCTCGTAAAACAAACCCAATATGCACGCTTTTGTTTGAATTTCAGCACTTACAGCAAGACCGGTGACACTGCTTATACGGGCTTACACATCTCACCGGTGTAAGAGCTTTTTATTCCATTACATTCTTTTTTCATCAACAGCGGCGCCGACTGGCCGATAAAAATAATAATTGAAAGCAGTGAAGAAGGCTAAATAATAAAAATATTATGAAAAAATCATTATACTATGCCTCCCGATAATATTTAAAATACAAGCAGCTGAATAAATTGCGCTTTGTTGCTAGGCGACGAGTGGGAAATGAATACTAAAGCTCAGCCGATTTTTGTGTCAGCTGGAATACGTAAACTATTGCAGTCCTATTATACGGACGAAGTCCCAGATATTAATAATGATTGGCGGAAATTAAGAAAATAACCAATCTAATCTCTAGTGCCATGGTAAGCAACTTGTACAGATTGGGAGCAACAAAAACGTTTTGAACAACATTGAAGTTCAGTTTTAGAAGAGAAGGTGAGAATTTTATTCGTTCGTTACCATTTTTTGACATGAAAAAAAGTACTGTAGAACATATATTTCAGATAGAATGCGATGGATATTCTAAAGGCTGGACCAAAGAGATAGTTACATTACTGATCTTATCCGCGCGTCTGTGCGTGTACAGAACGAAGTAATGAATTTAATGACGTACAGAAGGGTGAAATTGATGTTAGGTGTTGAAGGCCAACAATTTTCTCACGTTAGAACATAACGCAAGGAAACACGAATATGAATAGATCGCGGAGGAGCCTCTCAGCTCCCGTAAATTACAAGATTGTAGAAAGCTTGTGACTTGCTCGAAGTACGCGAAACTGAGAAAATTAAGGCACAGGATGAACTCACTGGCTATGGCCGTCGAAAACTCGGCTTCTCAGGTTTCCTAAGAAGGTTGAGCGGCGCTAATTAAGTTGACGTATTTGCCGTTTCAGTCTCTCGTACTTGCTTGTGACGCAAAAAAAAATTAAACTTGACACTACCTCCAAGCAGCACTAAAGAACTGTAGAATACGTACCGGGAGCCGGTACGCTCTCGGTTCCGCAACACTGCGTAAATTGTTGCTTCGCCGGAAACACATTATTCTCGTTGCACGCTCAGAATGCACGGCGGCCTTCGTCCGAATTCGTAGATGGTAGTCGACGTGGTACACACAAATAGTCTCAGCTTGGCCAACAAACTGCTCGTGTTGCACCATTCTCAAATTTGAGTGCAGCACAGTCGCACTCGATCAGTGCAATGGGGTGGATAGATTTGATCGACTGTGGCCCTCGGTGCCGCTCAGAAAGATACCACATACCCCGATTCCCAGCTGCGTTGTTAATGAGCGCATTTGAAGAAAACTCCAGTTGCCGGCAATGGCGCGTTTTAAAAATCCATTCCGGGTGCGACCAGATCGCTCAGGTCTGTCCGAGTTATCAATATGACCGATGAAGTTAACGGGGTGACTACTTGAGATTGCCGTCCTATATATTGAGGTAAAGTTACTCCAGCGGCGAAATATGACGTCAGTGTAAAGATTTTAGTCGCCGGTCGGCTTAGAGCGTTTTAAAATGCTGCTCTTAGGTGCCCGTTCCTCCGTACCGCGTCGTCGTAGTCGTAGTCATCGGCGTTGTCGCCGTAACCGGTTCTCCAAGTTGCAGAGCGAAACGCCACCTGCAAGGTGGCAGCCTCTGGCAGATCCTGGGGGGTGGCTAGCAGCGCAACGCACAACCTGCAAGAGGTGGCAGGTGGCGTGTTACGCTGGAGGTTGCTCGTTTGACACAAGGGGAGGATGGAAGAAAAAGGTTACGTAAACAGCTTAGCGAGACTGTCATCGCCTTTAAGGCACGCAGCACGGTAATCAACGCGGGAAACATATGCGGTTTAAAACTGGTTAATGCAAGCAAGTGAGATAGTTGGTGTCTGGTCTTGAGGTGCACTTTCTTTACCTCTTATGAAGTACAAGAGGAAAGAAAGAGACACAACGTACGGTACACAATAATCGAATTTTATTTTTTACTGGACGCAATGTTTTCGCACATTCGTACGGATACACATACAGTAAAAAAATATAAACAGTAAAGGTAATTTTTTGGAAGCATTGAAAGAAAGGGACACAATCGATGATGTCGAGCAAGATCCACATTAATGGGTACATTGCGCGGAAAGTCTCGCTGCGCTGCTCGGGGCGGAAACGCCTCCTTCAGCGTACGTACATTGTTGTGGAAATAATGAGGCGCTCAAAGAGCGACCACCCTGATGCACGATGGAGGTGCATCTGAATAGCAAACATCTGCGCTTTTAGCTGCCTCATAGTATGCTCAACAGCATACTCAAATAAGGCATGATTTTGGGTTTCTATTTCATCCCAGATCGGGCACTGGGACGTTGGCACAACGCCCCAGCCAACAAGCCACTCCCCTAGAGGCAAACACGTTCCACATTCGTCGCCATTTAAAATCTCTATCCTCAAAGGTAAGGGGCTAGACGCAAAGAATTTTCAGCTTCTTATTGATGATTTCCTGTTCTATTTCGGTCTAGCTCCAGCACTGACATTTCCTCTCTTATCATAGCTACCACCACCGCTCAGACGATCTCATTCTGGTAGCGGCTCTACCAGGACCTCATAAAATCTCAAACGACCTTACAGAAGTCTGCCGCCACTCTGCGTGTGGTCCCATATAACGATGTAGTGGGAAAAACGCACTTGTAGTGCCAAGCCAGTGCAACAATAGATTGCGGGCCCGGCGTACCTCTGCTAAGAATTAGATGTCTGTTTCGACAGCGAAAACTCCTGCGGTAACTTGCCTTGACGGCAGCCGTAACCCCCCTCCTCTCTCGTAATTGCCAGATTCAATTGCTGGCGTTCAACCAGGACGGGCTTCGAATCCCACAGAAAAATGCCAACAAACGCTGCCAACCTCGTAGACATGCGACGAGGCATGGGGCAGTGGGCGTGACATGAAAAGCATACGCTGCTGCACACGTGTTTACAAGAACGCCTTTGCATGCAGTGTAAGGTAATGCGAATCAATGGAGTTGATGGCGGTCTGAGCCCCCACAAGCACCTGATTCCATGCCCTGGTTGGACCTCTTGACGGTTCAAAAGCACTCCTAAGATCCATCCTATTCTGGACACAAAGGGTGCATATAGAGTCAAGACACAGTCAAATGAACCAAAGACTAGGGTACAACTGTTTTCCGCGTTTAGTTGAGAATCGAGAGCTCAGAATACTCAGGAAAGATGGGCAAGAAAACGTGAAGGTTTCCACATCAAGCAGAAACAAAGACATGTCATCTGCATACGCACGCTGTCTTGTTATGTGAGTGGGAAGCCTCGCTTTCTGCTGTTGCTTTTAACCACTAGTAAGAGAGTGTCAGTATGAAGAGCAAACCATAGAGGCGACATGCGACAGTCGCGCGGCGCACCTCATGTCACTTAGAACTGTGCGCATATCATGCCGTTCACTGAGAGCTGGTTCAGAAAGAACCCTTACTCTATTCACAAAGATCTCCGATAAGCCCAAACACCTCAGAGCAGTGAAAAGTTATCATGCTCTACTCTGTCGAAAGCCATCGACTGGCCTGCAGGAACATAGGCGCCACTCATTGCCTTGGAAACCATATATTCAAAGGGAGGGGACTTCCATTAATATCAGCGAGGTAAAATAACTTCGACGAGCAGCAGATGAGTTGTGAAATGGGGTCACCATTGCCCCCAAATACAAATGCACACGCTGTGTCAGTACTGTTGCGATTAGCCTATAGTACGCGTTTAAAAGTCATATCGGGCGGCAGGACTTCAGCTCGATGAATTCATGCAGAAGAAGAAAGATTAGTCTTATCAATAAAACTAATGAAATCTCGGGAGAGTCGTAACAAGAAAAACACTCCATGTGACCGAACAAGTGACGCCGATGAAGAAATCTTTGCGGCACATGCGTGCGATTTCATGGACTTCAAAATTTGAAAGTTTTGTCTTGTTGTGTCAGAGGGGGTTTGGTTCTGCTTCCTCGTCATCCTGTTTCATAAATTTTATTGGTCAGCCTATTCTTGCTTGCTCTATATTTTTTTTCACTGTACTTTCTGTTTCTCATGTCTTGTCTTATATCAGTGCTAGAGGAAATGCATTTCGAGATCGTACTAGGCATCAAGCAAAAATCGCTTGGCTGATGCATAATAAGTTGCAATTTAGCGTTTTGGCAGGGAACCAGACAACATCAGCGTCGCTAGGGTTAAATGGTCAACTGGTCCTCACTCGAGTGTCGGTTAAACAATTTTATTGTCAGATCTTTTTTTTTTGGAGGGTGCAGTCGACATATGTTTGCAGGTTAATAGTAATTTTTTATAAACAGTGCAAGTGCAAACACAGAGGCACTCACGCACGCGTGCACACACGCGCAGACACAACAACAGCAAAAACAATCACTATCTTCAACAGTGTGTGCGACTTTTTCCTGTGGAACAGTATTCAGTATTACATGACTCCCAATTTCTGGTTTCCTGGGGGTTGTGGTTTATAAGAACCTTTATGGCGTCCTGCTGTTAAGGCTGTAAGTTCAGTTTGGACGGTTTTGTAGCAAAGCTAGTACACTTCCCTCAGCAGAGCATGGCAAAGCGTCATTGCTTGGATATGTTCACAGTGTACAGGCAGGAATCTCATGAGTTAGCGCAGGGTGGGAAAGTATAAGTAGAGAGAAGATGTTAAAAGGCCCGCACTAAGCGCCCACATCTAAGTCTGGGTGTTTTCTTGTGTCCAGGATAGTAAAAATACAGCGGCGAGCTTTTTCGGCACACTCAAAAAATACAAATGTTGAGAGAGTAGCATCGAACGGAGTGCGCATTCTCGCGGCACCAGCAGCAGCTGCAGCCGCCTTCATCGATTCCCCGCGCTCTCTATGTGTTCGGCGTGAGTTCATTGTCTGCTTAAGCGACGGTAGACGCTCAGCAGTCACTCTTGGGTGGGCCATGATCGAATGCCCGCTTGACCCGTGGCACGTGCGGGTCCCCAAGCGAGACGAGGCCTGGCAGCCCACGTCTGCTGCACGATCCGTGCTGGGGCTGCTCGATTCCGATTTCACTTCGCTAAGCGGCCTACAGGCGCCCGATACGCAGCGCGCTTTTCCGTATCTGATTTGGATAGTAGCGTGCAAGCGGGTTGTTCAGCCACTGGCATCGTTTGTGATTGCGAGAGTATTAACCTCGGTTGGGAAACAGAACAGATTATATCCGCAGACTCTGATTCTGTGCGAGCGCTGAAAACCAGTCAACTCCCTGATGTCTGAATACGACTTGATACAATCAATGTCACTGGGACTTCGCAGTATCGTTTCCTCTTTGGAACCAGCGCTGCTTAAAATGGGTTATTTGCGTTGCAGATCTGGTGACGGGGCTTGAACTGTGTCACGAAAACATGTGTTTATGTACTCCATTGTTTTGTATTACCCGCGCGTGTTAGCCTTTAACGCGTGGTTGGAAAGCAATAACGCATCGTCTTTACAAACTTCTAAATGAAACTTCAACCTTTTACGGGTAAAATGCGGCAATTATCAAAACATTTACTTTAAAACAAAAGTGCCAGCTGTGCTAAAAGGGTGTGCGTAATGTTTTACAGAAGGCACCAGGTTCCCGGGTTCGAACCCGACCGCGGCGGCTGCGTTTTTATGGAGGAAAAACGCTAAGGCGCCTGTGTGCCGTGCGATGTCAGTGCACGTTAAAGATCCCCAGGTGGTCGAAATTATTCCGGAGCCCTCCACTACGGCACCTAATTCTTCCTTTCTTCTTTCACTCCCTCTCTTACCCCTTCTCTTACGGCGCTGTTCAGGTGTCCAACGATATATGAGACAGATACTGCGCCATTTCCTTTCGCCAAAAAACCAATTATTATTATTATTACCAGGTGACTAGCGACAATGTGCTGCGAAAAAAAAGTCGGGCATGTGAGGGAACAAAATTGAAGTCTTGTCAGTGGTTGGCTAGTCAATGCTTGAGTATTTTTATTTAAAAATTGATTTGTAGATTCATATAATTCGTTTCCTTGCTATTAAAGGGCAATTGAACACGTGGAATTCGACGAGCAAGAAAGTATCAAATACATGAAGCTTGCAGGTAGAACATATCATGATTTTTTGAACCAGCATTTGAGATGCGGATTTTCAGGTTAAGCCGCTTATAATATAATGCTATCCCCACTACTAATAATAATATTATAAAATATAATAATATTTATAGATACCCATAAAACAAGCAAGAAAGTATACAGCAAAAAGAGAACCAGAACCGAAAATCCGGTAAACTAGTTTCGAAGGGTAACGGACTGGGTAACAAAAAATAGAGAAAGGAAGTGTAGCAGGAGGCGGCAGGAGCTTAGGAAGGCTAATGAGATTAAGAAGTTTGCAGGCAAAGGGTGGATGCAGCTGGCAGAGGACAGAGCTAATTGGAGAAATATGAGAGAGGCACTTGTCCTGCAGTGGGCATACTCAGGCTGATGATGATGATGATGCTGGTTCCTGCAGTCGTCAAAATGAACAAAATAGACAGCTGATTGGTACTTCGAGAAGCATGAGCAACCTATGACGTTTATCAGAGGAAAAGTATTAAGTCAATAGAAGTTGAACATAAAATGAACGGCAGACACGAGAACAAACCGAGCCGCGAAGAGTATTTGCTGTCTTCAGTCGATCCAGAGTGCGCCTCAGCTTTACTGCAGATCTCCGAAGGCACACTTCTTTTTCGGGTCAAACTCACGCCTCCTTAAAGGAGCTTCATTCCGCGAGCTCCAATATGTATGTAAAGCAAGAGGGTCGGCTCTTTTCTCCAGCCGCCAGAGGGCCCGCTGTCGCACCCCCCGTGCGACTGCCTGCCTTGGGCCGTCCCTGCTCTGCGTACACCGCGCAGTGTTTTCGTTTTGACGCCAGAATCGACCGAGTGTTTGCTTAGCCTGGAGACGGCGTTGCATGCCGCCGAAGAACTGTCTCGGCTATAGTTGAAGATTGTATTTTTCGCCCGGTTACCCGTTTTTTTTTCGTTATTGCTTTCTTTCTTGTTTTTCTGTTATTAATCGCGATATAAAGTTATGAAATAAGTACGTGGATGTATTTTGTGGTGAATAGTGAAAAGTGCAGATCTACTTTGTTTTTGAGCATTGATCTCATCTACCAGAGGGGTTTCCTTTTCATTCCCAATGTCTCTGGGCCTCCTTTGTATCGGTAGAAAAATTAGGATACAGACAAGCAGATATATGAATAGAGGCTTTAATCATTTCTGAACATTTATTCTTCTGAACCTTCTTCAGAGCGGAGCCTTCGTTGAGATTAAATCCTCATTATACAGTGTTGAAACTATGCTATGCAGATGATCGTGTAACCCATCACCCTACCTGCATTTTTTGTCGTTTTTTTTTACCATTCTAGACTGCCACTTGAGGATGGCAGAATGGCGCTTCTTGTGAACAAAAAAGTAGCTTCGCGAGCGTAAGCCGCAAAAGCTCGGCCTAGGTGCTTGCTCATATCATATACTAAGCTCAAAACTGGCTTAGAAGGTAGAATGTAGTTGTAAAACGACGCGAAAAATTTAACATGATACACCACCAATTTGACGCAGGGTACCCGTGAGCACAGCGAATTATCTGTGCATTACATGCCACCCAACGGTGCCATATTATACGAGGAAACTGAAAAGCAGCACAGCACACATATGGGAGCATACAGTTTTGCATGTCACAATGGACAAAAATACTCTTCATTCCTGATGCACGAAGAATGGTTGACATGACCAGCTACTCGATATGCGCTGGTGGAAAACAGCAAAGGATCACAGCATACTCGGCTGTGGCGTCTATGATTGTAGTATTTAACTATTTAATTGATTATCCAAAAAAATATAAATAAATAAATAAATAAATAAAACTTAAAAATTAGCATTGATAACTGAACTCAGGGCTTACCTAAACCACTTTACCTTTTTTTCTTTTACCTGGGTGACGGACGGAACACTTTCCGTATCTTCCTTCATCTGAACGAGAACGGCTTCTCCTCCTCCCTTTCACAACCGAACAAAATATCGACGCAGGAGGCGCAAGCTATCAGCAGAGCGGTGGACGCGACACCGGTGCGATGACGACAGGGACTCTGCGTCGAATCAGGTTAGGGCAGCTGTTTCACATTTTGCGTGCGCTATAGCAAGTTCTGGCGTGCCATGCCATCGCCAGACATCGCGCGATCCCTGGCTCGTAACAGAGCTCAACAATTCGTGAAGGCTGCGCCGGCGTTTAGACTGGGCAGCAACGTCAGCCTTGGAGCCGCCCCGTCTTCAAGGCATTCGTCACTTGGTGAAACTTATTCATCAGCCTTCCAATAAGCCTTTTCACTCGCATTTTAACGGTACTTACTAGCTTTCCATAGTGAGTTTCTTCTGTTCGCGACCCGGTATTCGTTTGGACGCTATGTCAGAGCTTGCAGAGCTCGAGCCAGTGCGGGAAGGCAGACGGAAGCCCGTGTTGCGTTCTAGGTGAGTTCAGCGGCAGAGTGAGTGCACGTACGTACGCGACGATGGCTGTTAAGTCTTCAACGAAGTCTGTGTGCTCATGTTATTGTCCAAGTGGTGCTCGTTGACGGCAGGAACAGTGCACCGCAGTCTTCGTGAGGTGCATGCTCTTCGAGATTATTTATTTGGCTACAAATTTGTGCCTGGGTTCAGCGGGATTCCGCCTTACACGATGTTACCCCTTATTTTTTAACCGCTTTTACTTAGAATAAAAGTTTCTGGCCAAGACCTCATTGTTCTTGCAATCAGAAAATTAGCGCGGCGAATACGAAGAACGGTAGCCCACGCTCTTACACCGGCGCCGTGTCCGTTTTCTAAAGAAAACAGATATAATGAACCGACACGTGGAAGCCATAGCTACGCTTTGGAGGAAATGTAAAAACGCAAGAAAAGGCGAACAAGCAGGAACGAAATCGTTAACCATTCAGTTGTACTGTTGCATAAGAACGCCCACAAAGCCACGCGTCTTTCTTCATGACCAGCGGCTAAGGAGGGAACCGCGCGGATCGACACTCAGAAGCGCTATGCTCTTCGAAGCGGCTGCTATCATGCAGCTTAAAGCAGGAGCTTTTGCCGACCGCTTTGCAGCGTCCGAAAGTGCTACAGTGCAAGCAAGCGGGCACCTGCACGGCAGAGTGAAGGAGGAGGGGAGGTCGTTTAAAAAGTCGTTCTCGCGCCCAGGACGGTGAACTTGAAGGAAGGCAGGAGCAGCACGAATGACGGTACCGATCTTGAATAAATTGGGTTGAAACGTGATTGTGTCTTCATAGCTAGCTTTCGTCTACAGCATTAGCGCAACTGTAATCGCCATTTTTTTTAGCTTGAAGGAATACTTCGAAAGATCGAAAAAAAGAGTGGGCATGATACATTTCTTTTTAACCACTGTTTGTTTACATTCATCGATTGCTGGGCCTTGTGGTATGCCGAAAAATTAAGCAGGAAGCTGAAAGTTCTCTGCTGGTATATTTCCATTGCCTTTCTTGAGAGGAATATTTATTCATTGCCTGTCACATTGGTCAAATGTATAAGGAAATCACCGAAGGTGGAATAAATTTGTCATAAGGGGGTAATTACTCATTGGCATCCACTGAAGCGCAGCCATACGGCTACAGTGGAAAGCTATACAGCTTTCTCAGAAGTTTCGCAGTTAAAAAAAAATTCGTCCTGGCCCGGGGTTCAAACCCGGGACCACCGCTTCACCGGTGTCCCATTGTTGATGAAAGCACATAGCTGCACGCAGCAAGGCAGATCTAACTTTGAGATCTCACATCCTTTCTGACGTTCTGAAGGCAGCATATCGAAGGCTGGTGTTTGGTGTGGTGTCCGTTTGGTGACACCACCAACAACCTCTACGTGCAGTTGAAAGCTGTATTTAAAGGTCATGACCTATTGTTTCAGCTTGGTGAGTGAGAGCTTTGGGTAGAGTGAGCACGAAAAGAAAGCAGAGAAATATATTAATCTGTCATGCTCATAATAGTTGGGCTCGCAAGTATAAAACTAAACTACTATCTCATCTGTTGCCTGCGGCATATCGTTAACGCATTCCTAGCTATCTCGCGGCGTCCTACAGAATACGACTGAGGTTTCTCCAAACTAATGTGACGTGAGTGAAAACCTGGCCGTGATGACCGAAACGGGAACACAATCCGCAGGTGAAAATTTTTCTCCATCTGGAAGGGAGCATGCTATATGGACCTCTGTGAAAAGGGAGTGGGTGGGGGAGAGGAAGAGGAGGTGATAACGTTGAATTTTAACGAGGCAAGGTCTGCTTTGGCCATGAGCGCCATGGCGGAAGGTTTTTTTCTTTGCCCAAAGTCGTCTCAAAGACCCATTGTCCAAGCGTTTCATCACTTCGAACCCGAGCACCATGCCGAGGGAAATTCTCTACCCATTGTATATCCGGCGGGTATCCGGTGGCTCTGTCGATCGAACCCTGCACTTCCTTAATGCGAGGTGGATGCTCGAACCAATTGGCCATCACTGCGATAAAAAGAGGGGAAGGAAGGTACAGTGATTTGTGTACTAAATATTGTTGAGTATGTGCCCACAAATTTCAGGTTGGTGGAATTATATTTTATAAGGAGGTATAATAATTTTTTGAATTAAAAAAAGGCGTTTGCTCTTACAATGTGCATCATTGTAAATGCTTTGCTTTTACTTACGGCGTTCCTTTGTGTGTTGTAAAAGGGTTTTCGGACATCTTTTCCTGGGAGGAGTCCCACTATTTAATAAAAGAGCTACAAGAAAAGAACCTCTTATCACAAAGATCATGAAGCTTCTCTAAATATTCAAGTTTTTTTAAGGTGCCATTCAGACTTTTCTTTCTAGCCAAAAAGAACTGCTTTACCTTTCTTAGCTATCCACGAAAGCTGGCTTCAATTTGCCTTTATGCTCTGAAGAGACACATGAGTCAGCTTCAGTACTGGAGAAAAAATGTTTCATATCAGTGGATTTTCAGTAGGAACGGCGGTGAAGGAGTTTGGAAGGAAAGGCCAAATGACAGAATCGATATGCCTAAAAAAAAATCTGAAAACATGTTCAAGTCGTTCCCCCCCCCCCTTCCCCCGCCGCTAGAGGGAACACAGGAAAGACGTCGAAGAAAGTGCTTTTTATGAACACTAATGAGAAAAAGAGAGCGAAAGGGACAGAAAAATAATTTACATCGTAAGGAGTGGGGAGAAGAAAATCAAGTTCCTTATGAAAATTTATCTTCGGCCTCAATTTCTGGTTTGCTTATGACAAATCAGAACAGACGGGAGTGAAAAGCAATTCGCCATATGTTTCCGTCGGAATTAAAAGCCGAAGTGGCTCAAATTTTAGACTATGATTTGTGAAAAGAACCTCCTTCGTTTTGCGATCATTTATGAATGTTCTTTTAGGTCAGGTAATATTTCTTGAGGCGCTCTTCCAGTGAACTGATTAAACGGTGGGCTGAGAAAAAGAAAAGAATTCACTAAAACTTTGGTTTTTCCAAGGCGTTTATTGGTATGCTAAAGAAAGAAAACACACACGAAAGTATCCTAACAAGAAAAATATAAAATCATTGAATGGCAACAATAAAAAAAAGTACTCTCATAACAGAGGAGCTAGCGTAATGGTTGCCGCGGTTTTCTGATTCGAGAGGAACAGGCGTTCGTGACGGTCGTTCCAGGCGCTTTTGCTACTTGCTGAAAGTCTCATTGCGGTAAAAAGCTATTTCTTTAAGGAAAATCGCTGCTTTTGTGACAAGGCGCTCAGCAGGCCGCTTCCGTGTATTGCGGCGAAGAAGTGGCTTTAAGAGGAAAAAAAAAAAGATATGAAGTCCCTTCAACTCATTCAGCTAGAACAACTAGCCTAGAGTAAATCCAACAGGAAAGTATGGAAGCAAAATCGAAGCGAATGAAAAAAAGCAAAATGACAAAAATTAAAACCGCCTTTCTTCATGATTTCTTTCCCAATTGTAGAGCTTGCGATTAAGCATGTCACCTTTCCGTCTTTTAATCTGTACGGGGCTTTGCGTCAGGTAGAAAATATTTTATAAAGAGGTTACTTCAAAGCGTGCTGCATATTTAACAAAATTTTGGAGCCAGATACTGTTTCCGACTGATGTGAGGAGCTTAGCTGTCTCCTGGCACTTTTATTACCATTTCAAAATTAAGATATCTGAAAGTCACTTGTCGCATTGAGTGTAACAAAGTGTAAACAGTTTTCCAAGCACGACGAAGACGTCGGTAAACTTAAGCTACAAAAAAAGACGCTAAATAGAAAGAGAGCTTGACCTTACTGTTTCGGTGTTCTCTTTCATTATTTATTTATTAATTTATTTCTTTATTTATTTATTTATTTATTTATTTATTTATTTATTTATTTATTTATTTATTTATTTATTTATTTATTAGTACCTCAATGGCCCCATTGGGGTGGAATATTCAGCATTACATTTATTCTATGGACGATCTGAATGACGATGAGTCGATCTGGCCCACAGTGACGTATGGCAGGTCATTCTATTCCCTTGCTGTATGAACGAAAAATGATGACAGATGCGCAGAAGTGCGGGCAGGGTGAGGGTAGACGGCCTTCCCGTGGGTTGTTCGATTGGAGGTGCGATGTGCGGGGCTGGTAATGAAGTTCAGAAATGGATGATAATAGAACTTATGAAACAGACACAGTCTGGAAATTTTTCGACGGTTCGCTAAAGTTGTGAGATGAGCATTACGTTTTAGTTCAGTTACACTTACATTACAAGAATAGGCTGAGAAAATGAAACGAGCTGAGCGATTTTCTACAGGTTCGAGAGTAGTGGAAAGGTTATTTTGATGAGGGTCCCAGATCGCGCATGCATATTCTGATTTGGGACGGATGAGTGTTAAGTCGGCAAGGGATTTCACTGATGGAGGTGCTAGTCGCAGGGTTCGTCGAAAGTAACCAAGGACGCGACTTGATTCGTTAGTAACCTGAGATATATAGAAAGACCAATTTAGATCAGGTGTCAAATGAATGCCTAAATACTTGTAAGTTGATACTGAAGCGATTTCTGCACTCTCGATTAAATATCTTGAAGGTGATTGTGAGTGACGTTGGTGGAGGGATAGCGGAGAGGTTTTTTTTCACATATAAGGACATTATCCATGTATTACATCAAGTTAGTACGTGCTGAATGTCAGACTAAAGTAGCAAAATGTCATCGCTATTAGTAATAGGCCGGTAGAAAACACAATCTTCAGCGAATATGCGAATGTTAGAACATATGTTAGCAGGCAAATCAATAATATATATCAGAAATAGAAGGGTGCCCAAGACGGTGTCCTGGATTACCCCAGATATAACACAGGAATAAGAAGATGAACATTTATAATCAAAAACAAACTGCTGCCGATTAGTGAGAAAGCTGCATATCCAATTAAAATCATGTTCGGTAAGATTGAGACTGGATAGTTTCAGGAATATTCGTTTGTGAGGAACTTTGTCAAAAGGTTTTTCGAAATCGAGAAAGAGGGCGCCAGTAGGAATATTAAGGTCAGTGCTAGAGCTAAGGTCGCTAATAAAGAGGGCTAACTATGTTTCGCAAGAAACACAGTTCCAGTTTTTAGTACTAACTAAACTAATATTATCGACAGGTTCTCCAACCCTAGACGACCGGTAAACAGAGAAAAAAAAAACAACAACTGAGAGGGACTTACATAAACGAAAGTAAGCTGTTCAGAACTTTCACTCTGACATTGCGGTGCGTGTTTGCTTCCCTCACATAACATTCAGCTTGAGTTCCGATGTAGAAAGTAGAGCAGAGGTAAACCGAACAAGATTATGAACGGCACGCCAAAGGTCTTACCTCAGAATCCACTCGAGACAAACAAATACCGTATGAAAATAGCAGTATATAAAATTTTTGAATTGCTGCCGCAAACAACAAAGTGCATTAAAACAAAAAGAGTACAAAAAGCTAGTGAAGCGATAAAAGATTACAGAGTGAACTAGCTGTTTCTACCTTCTATATTGTGTTTCTGTTTTTGCTAGTTACGACAAAAATCATTCTGCGATGACGAATCCGACCGCGGCGGCTGCGTTTTTATGGAGGCGAAACGCAAAAAGGCGCCCGTGTGCTGTGCGATGTCAGCGCACGTTAAAGATCCCCAGGCGGTCGAAATTATTCCGGAGCCCTCCACTACGGCACCCCTTCTTCCTTTCTTCTTTCACTCCCTCCTTTGTCTCTGCCCTTACGGCGCGGTTCAGGTGTCCAACGATATATGAGACAGATACTGCGCCTTTTCCTTTCCCTCAAGAACCAATTATTATTATTATTATTTATTATTATTATGACGAATAGAGAATGCATTAGTTACCATTCACGAGTATAAGTCAGTTGTTTGTATCAGTGTCCGCTTTGAACTCAGCGCATTAATTATAGCAATTATTGCTTCCGACCCTAAAAGCTCAGTTCCTTGTTTTGAGCGGCATCAAATAGTATATTTCAAGTTACTTCACAGCCCGAACCACTGATTCGAACCAAATGTACATCCACAGCACTGCCACCTAGACTTCTTCGCTTTGCTTAGCGAAGTTTGGACTGCTACGGGCAGACGATTACTTGAAGTATGGCTCAAAAATTATTTTGAGCCACCGTTCGTCGTACAGCATTCTGGATGGTGTCATATAATTTCTCTTTGTATGCAGCTTACATGCTTTAGTCAAGTTGAAGGCTGGCTTGTAGCAGGGGTTCGAACCAATGACATATGCAACATGAGTTTCATGCTTTAAGGCGCTGTTGAGGTGTCTACCGCTATGTCGAGATCTGAGAGCTGCTGAGTCTTTTCCTTTCCTCAAAAATCTTTCCTTTCCTCTAAACACATGCTTTCACATTCCTCCACAAAAGGAGACTTGAGCGAAATATTTCGAGTAAAAAGAGCGCTTAACAGATAGACGAGCAACATTGGCATGAAAGGACGCGTGATCCTTTGAAAGCGTTTTCTGGTAGAGTGCTCAAAGCGAGAGAACACAGTCGTGCAGCATCTTTACGAAGCAAAGATGGCTCTATTAAATTTAAGTACATTTCCAGTCTCCTTGGTGGAACAACACAAAGTAAACAAATGGAGACCAAGTCGCCTCAGTTCGGCCAACGACATACGAGGCTTTGTTTGTAATCAGACAATCTGACGCGCATTCCGTGGTTCCGGGAACAACAGATTCATAATATCTGCAAAATATCTGCCACGGGAGATTGCACGCAAGGTGAGCTTGGCTCACGTGAATAAACTTTCCGCGCCGACCGATTTAAAGTTAACAGATTGGAATTTGCAATGCTAGGTTCCAGTCGGCTAACATGAAACACAGAAACGGGCTGTTTTCGCTTTTCATCAAACTACCTCATCGCAAAACTGTATACATTCGAAATAACAATCACAACTTACTTCGATCTAAGTGTCCCGATCTGCGCTCACTACTTCCTTCGGGTAGATTACATGCTCTTACCGCTCTCTGTCAAACGTTGCCTCTTGTGAACTGTTGTTCGGAGTAGTTTAGGATCGGACTTCCGCACAGACTTTCTCTCAATCTGTAATCTCGCTAAGGGGAACACCATCCGGATGCCACGTTCATAAGCACCTATTGGTACCGCATGGGACAAGCGAACAGCCTTCACCGTGGCTACAGTTACTCAGTTGAAGCAGTGCAGCAATTTTTTTTAGAAAGCTCAGCTTAAACAGGTGAGCGATCAGGTTACTCTCATATAATGGAGGCTCTAACAGAAATGTAACGATCAGCGAAATATATACAAAGTCCTTAGCTTTGATTTTAGAAGCAGCTCCACACACGGTACCTTGTGTTCGTCGTGAAAGTGCTATTGTAAACACCCCGAGGACCTGAAGTCTGTTGTAGCAAAACCTGCGGCTCGAGAGAGGAGCCGGCACCCTCCGGCACCCTTCCGTTCCACCCAGTAGGTAGGGGTCTGCACAATCAGCCACCGCCACGCATGTATAAAGCAACGGCTTAGCATAAAAAAGCATTCTGTCAAGTAAAATGATCAAAGTAATTCGAAGGTAAATTCAAATGATTTCGCAGAATTGTCCCATCACATATCAGATTGTCATTGTGAACACTCAAGCGCTGGCAGGCGACGGACGAAGGGAGGATACGAGACACACAGTGCGCTGATTGTCACGTAATTTATTTTTTGGTCATATTTAAGGCATCGGACTTCTGCACAAAATCTCCACTTATTGATTTCGCTTTCATTTAGAACATATTTTCTGCGCCTTTTGACATAACGTGTTTCTGAAGACACCTCCACAAGACAAAGTATCACGTCCGTGATTTTTATACACCAGATAAAATTATACACCATATAACAACAACAAAATCACCATAACCAACAGCAATGTTAAATAAAGAAATAAATAATCGGTAAATCAAACAAAATCTCGTTATTATTCGTTAATTATAGTCAATAAACTTCACGCAACCATTAGGATCAGGCTTGATGTGTATTAATGGGATTGTTGTCGTGCAATGAAATCCGTCGCATTCACAAATATTTCAGCCGAAAGCGGCCTCACATGACGGCTTGCTCGAAAGAGGCATCTATGAAAACTGCGTAAAGGCTTCCATCCTTATTCCGCCACTCTTTCGCGAAATTGCTCGGGCTTTTGAGGTTTATAACGGAAGCAAAATTCCGAAATAAAAATAAGTTCTTATTTAAATTATCAGTAAAGGTTCAGGAGTGTCCTGTGGGCACGATTTGTTGGGCCACTTTGCTAGCCACAGAACCTGAGGGAATGCATCCTCAGGCTGTGACTAAAGAGCATAGGGAAGCATGAATGGAGCGAAAGAAAGTAGACGTGCTAAATGCAAGCCTGAAGACAAAATGGCGGTGACGAAGCGCACACACAGGAAAAAGCAACAAATAACACAAGCACAGTGTGTGCGTGTGCGTGTGTGTGTGTGTGTGTGTGTGTGTGTGTGTGTGTGTGTGTGTGTGTGTGTGTGTGTGTGTGTGTGTGTGTGTGTGTGTGTGTGTGTGTGTGTGTGTGTGTGTGTGTGTGTGTGTGTGTGTGTGTGTGTGTGTGTGTGTGTGTGTGTGTGTGTGTGTGTGTGTGTGTGTGTGTGTGTGTGTGTGTGTGTGTGTGTGTGTGTGTGTGTGTGTGTGTGTGTGTGTGTGTGTGTGTGTGTGTGTGTGTGTGTGTGTGTGTGTGTGTGTGTGTGTGTGTGTGTGTGTGTGTGTGTGTGTGTGTGTGGAAGAAGTCAAAAACACCATACACTGTGTGTTACTGCGTCCGTGAGTGTGTGTACGCGTATGTGTGCGTAAGGCGTTCGCAAATCGCTTCTCCAAAAACAAACTGGCCTGGTTTATTGGGGGTATTTATGCGTCCCTGCCGCGGGCTCGCACCGCCGCCATCTCTCGTGGCGCTCATCAGAGGGGGCGCTGTGCAGAGATCGTAAACGACGGCTCAACCTGGCAACTTCGACCCGCGCCTGTTGTTCAATACAAAGCACAAGAGGGGGGAAGACGCAACGGCGCCGGTGGCCCCATAAACTAAGCCACCCTCCTGTACGAACGACGTCACCTTATTTCTTTGGTGTCTTTTCTTTTTCTTTCTTTCATTGCCTGAGGCTGTTCATGCGGAAGTGCACGTCAGGTATCGGACGACAAGGGTGAGATGGCACCAGCCACAAAAGTGAAACCAAGAGCATAGCAAGGCCTCCACTAAGCTCGGCCTGGCTGCACTAAACAGTCTTGCTTCTGGCCAAGAAAAACAGATGGCTGTAAAGGTGAAGGGAGTGCAAGGAAAAGTGTGAGAAGGCTCAACAAATCGTGATGCTCTACTTCGAGGCTACGTAGGCTCTATACAAAAAAATGAATCTGCTTTTTCTCTTTTCTTTTCTTTTTGTCGAAGCACCAGCGATCAGGACGTGAACTTTCCTGCTAAAGGTAACAGACAGTACAACGACTACAGAAGACATGCTTTCTACCTGTTTCAGTTTTCTTGTAAGCGTGCAGAAGTAAAATAATTAAGGTTTCTTTGCTGGTTCTGCTACTCTATGTGACCACCATGACGTTACCGGAACAGAAAAATAGGACTTGAGCATTAACGTCCGAAACTGCACTTGTGCTATGGGGTGCACCATAATGGAGGGCTATTGACCAAATGTAACCACCTCGGGCTCTTTACGCAAACTAGCACTGGGCACAGGCCATCGAAATGCGGCATCAGCATCAGCAGTCGAACCCCAAAGCCACTGAGCCATAGCTGCGGGTAGCCACAATAAGAAACCTTCTATCAAAAATCAGCGCGGTAGTGAGCAGTTGCGCTTAATAATTTAACAACCAGGAAGCTTTTTAACAGTATTTTACTGAGACAAAAATGAGGTATGTTAATAATGAGTGATGATCCAATGTCGAGAGGAGCAAGAAACTTCCGTGCGCAGATAGGCTAATCCTTTTCCCTACCCCTAGAAAAAGCACCAAGAAAACTAGCGTGCAAAGGGGGACAGTCATGGCAAACTCCATCCCAAGAGCGAGGGGTGAAGGTAGGGGGGGGGGAGGTGACAGGCAGAGCGTGATGCTGGCTAGGGAAGGAGGGCATGCCAGGCAGATCATTCAATGTCGCCCTTGAGGGCGGCGAAGGAAAGCTAGCACAAAAGCAAAAGAGTAACCCGTTCACTGTGTCCCTCAGCGGTCCTTGCTTTGTTCCCGGCATGACCCCGCTACTCATTAATTAGGAGCGGCGGCCGGTAGACTGCACGCCAACATCCATGCCGCCGCCGCCACAGTGGCTCCCGCCCCTTTCTCCTGCATTTGGCATTAGTGTACCACAGCCGAGTTCGTTCTTTTGGGAGGCGTCCGACTGGCCTGCATACCGAGTCAGTCCTTTAATGCTGGGAGTTGTCATTGTTTTTATCGGTTTGTTTCAATTACAGACAGCAGGAGCGCAAGCTATAGGCTACTATGCCTGACAAAATCTGTTGCTTTGGATGATAATCAGCGAGCAAGTAAAAAAATGTGTTACAACAACAGCTGACAAGGGCTCTTCAAAACCTAAATAAAGATCGTGAGGACGAAAATTTGTTCATATGAAGTTTAGGTGACGCAGGATCGCAAAAGGAGAAAAAAAATAACATCTACAATGATGAATGTAATGACGTAAAACTCACATAACTTTGCTAATTGCGGAGTCCGTCATTAGGTTTCTGCGCATGAAGCTTCGGCGCAACGCTGTTAGAAAGCTTTGTGCGCTTCCAGGATTGGCCGCGCCGGGGCGATAGCGGTCTCTGGGCGGCCAACGGACTAGGGTTTATTACTATTTATTAGAGGGAAAGCTGGCTTCCCGGCACTTCATCCACCATGGTCGTCCGAGGCATGCCGAGAAAGAAGGGGTTTCGGATTGACGTCTGGTGTTTTATTGACTGTGCTACGAATTGGATTCTTTGGTTCTTCAGTTTTGTTTGATTCATTTTTTTGTGCGCTTTGTCATGGTGCAGTTATCTAGCTACGCACGCAGTTTATTTGAGATCCGTAGCGCCAGAACGTATTCAAAGTGAGCTGAGCCCATTTTTTGTGGCCTGCTAGGCCTGAAGTCCGTTTGCACTATCGCTTGTAGGCACTTACTCAGCAAGCTGGCTTTGTGCAGCCTGTGCTGCCTGCGCACTGAAAGGTGAAAGAATGGAACAAAATATCGCACATTTCTGCACATTTATGGTAAGAGTCTCGGAGGCATAACTTTTAAAAGCGCAAAGTACTTCGACAAGCACCGCTTATGTTAACCATACTCATCGAGGATTGCATTCATTTCGAAGTATGGCAATTGTCGTCAAGGCCCCCTTGTACAGCGCGCAAAGGTGGTCATCCATCACTCTCATGTATTCAGCAAAGAAAACCAGAAGCATATGCGTAAATATCGGTGAAACCGCAATTTGGTCGTCGACTAGCCCATCAAAAACAGCATGTGGCGCGAGTAGCTAAAGCCACTGTCGCTAGACTGTACAGAAGAGGGACCCAGTCCCGGTGGCTCAGTGGGTACAGCGCGCGACCTCTGAGTCCGAAGACGCGGGCTCTATTCCAACCGCGGTGGCCGCGTTTCAACGGAAGCAAATCACAAGTCACCCGTGTACTGTGCTGTGCCATACAAGTTAAAGAACCCCAGGCAGCCGATTTTTTTTTCCGGTGCCCTCCACTCCTGCATCCCTCATAGCCCGTGTCGTTCTCGAACATTAATCCCCATATACCGCGCCATACTTTAACACAAGATGTGCGCTCCCTTTCAACCTTGAAGCAAGCAACCACTTATCCTGTTTAAAGTAATAATGGCTTTCGACTGTTTTCCTGCAGTGGGCTGATTACTAAAAATTAGGCTAACCAATAGTGGATGATAACATCGGTCTAGAGATGTTTTATACAAGTTGCTTTTGTGAGGTAGCCTACGTCGCACTTTTTCTACCTTTTCATGTTTTGTGAGGAAATAAAGTACGGGGCTATATGTTTAAGCCAAAGAAAGCTGCTATGATCCACGTTGTTAGTAACATGACCATTAAATAGCAGGCAGTCAGCTTCTCGGTTAACAGTGCTGCGACCGAAAATCAGCCTCAATGAAAACAAGAACAGTGATGCCATATGTGCATTGACTCCTAGCAGAGCCAGAGGCAAGATGGAGAGGTATGTTCGAGAACACATGTGAGAAATGATACACGCGTGGTCTCAAAGTGGCATCTGCCTCGTTTTCGCACCCTTTTTGTTCACGCAACACTATTCATGCTTATTGAACAAAATTGTAGCTACTGAAAACAATTATCTACCAAAACTTGGGCTCTGTTATTGTCCTTATAATATTTTTCATTGACAACGTAGTTATCTCAGCAATAATGAGAGCAGCGAGGCACTGAGAAGTTTTATTCTATAATAGGACAGCTTCACGAAAATTTTACGGTCCCCAAAGGACTTATTTGTTCGAAAAGACGAAAAGTAATAAATAAAAAATCGAATTAAAAAAAAGAAAGAAAAAAACAAGAGAGGAGACAGGCTCTAAGAACCATGCATCATCGGGCCAACGAAAAAAGTCGACGCCAAGGAAAATGGCGGCGAGCGGGAAGATATCTTATTCCCTTGACGGCCGTGCACAGCTGTATGCAAATTCAGTCCCTCTAAATTAGGCGGAGCAGGCATTTATGATTGGTTACTCCCGAGGAGCAGCTCGCTTGCATGAGAGAGCTGCCGTGCTCTTGCATAAGAGGCCGACCCAAACTCAGCTCGGGCGCTTGCTTAGCCCTCAGCCGGCCGCTGCTCTGCAGATGGCGGCGCGTATGCTGGACGAAGAAATCTCGTACGTCTCCGCTAGTTACGTGTGAGTGCCTTTTTAGCATTCTCGGTCGGGTGGAAGCTGAAAGCCACGAATAAGGTTGGCGATGTATACTTGCATCGCAACGCTGTAACGGGAGCTGAAAAGCCCCGACCTTGCAAAGTAAAAATGCCAACCAAGAAGTGAAGCAGGGATCGAGGAAACCCGTATATTGTATAGGTAAATAAATTGTTTCAGAAAGAGTGTAGTTCATACGAAACATGGTGCTTTTCATTTGCAGCATCATGTCACATTCTTAGATACGATAATCAGTGAGTTCGCAACCCGTGTGCCCTTGCCATATGAGCTCTTGTTCTCCTGCCCGTCATTACGAAGGCATGGTTGGGCCAATCTTAAAAAAAAGTCGATCTGTAGCCTAACGCTCTCTTGAGCCCTATCGAGTCAGCGACGAACTACTGAACGTAAAAACAGAATGGTGCCTATTTTGCTGGGCCTTCATCTGCAGGTTACGTACTCTAACAATTGTCTTGAAGCTTTCTGGACGGAAACTAATCGAAGTATATTGGGACGGCTAACATTATACAGGGTGTACAATATGATATGTGTAACTACATAGTTACGGATTAGCGCGAAGCTCGGTCACTAGTGTTTGTGTTTGTTTTCTTAAAACGAATTGTTGCATATTTTCATGTTTAAAAACTACAACATTTTTAAAGAGATCACTTGTGGTTAATTTTATTTGAGTTGAAGGCATGCAAACATATTTTATTTCGATTCCATGGAGTTAGACCAGAAAAGAGCACAGACAACTTATTCTTCACTGAATCTATTTCCAAGTTTTCTGGACGTCTTGTGTCCCTCTCCCAGAAAATTGTTCCACCACCAGAGGTAGAAAGTGCACAAGCAAGAGAAATAAGATGACAAAATACTATAAATCTTCCAGAAAAAAACCTCGTTTTGAAGGCTTGCAAGAAAGAAGCAGCAGGGGTTGTGGAATAAAAATTCAGAGATAAAACATCAGAGCGCACGGATGATACTTTATCTCACGATAACTGGCGGGAAAATGCTAAGCGATATAGTGTATTGTGGCAACAATCACCGGCGCGGCGAACCGCAAGGGTCGCTCACTTCAAGATATTTTTTGCACGGTTTTCTAGCTGGACTTTCTCAAGAGAATCCGGCAGGACGATGAACGAGTGATACGTGTGCATCATTGTTGACCGCATACGCTGTAAGGCTGTCAGGCCGGATATCGGCAGAAAGGCTCAACATTTTCTTCTTTCCATCGCACAGCAACAACCTCGAAAGGCTCGAAGAAGGTTACTCTTCTTTTGTATTTTGAGTGTTCGTGCGCAGCTTCGCCATTCCTACGGGTACCTTTATGTTTGGTCCTGAACAACTCTTCATCACTGCTACCGGCGTGGTAGCCCTACTGCGTTCGCTGCATCTGCCCTTGCATCCCACCCCGCATTCCATTTCTTGATTTCCGTTTCAAAATACAGCACCGGAAAGAATTGACGCTTTTATAGCGACCGCCCTGTGTTTCGCTGTGGTTTGCTGCTGGTCTCGCCGTTTAGATTGACCTGCTTCTCAAAAGACAAGCCAGGAACCAATTGGGTGGTCTGTAAGTCCGCGGCCCTATTAAAGCTTGTTATGGGAAGGCGCAACATGAGGAAGTGAGAGTTGGGATCGTCAGCATTCACAAACAGCCCATCGTCGAACGGAAGAGCATCTCGTTTTGCGCTTCTTGATAAGAAATAAAAAAGCCGGCGCTATTATAAGTGTGACAGATCCAGCAGGAAGAATTACCGGCGGACAGTGCATTGTTGAAAAGTGTCTTTTTTAGAACCAAATAAACGCTGGCTTTTTTTTTTCAAGAAGCAGAGAGGAAAAACAAAATCATAATGGGGAAAAGACCGGAGCCCACCTCTGTTTACAGTTCTGTCGGTTACAATGTTCGCAACAGTAATATAACGTGCCGCGATTGGTTGAATAATATTTTTAACTCTTTGCGGCATGTCACACTAAACCGTTTTAAGGCAGAGAAAAAAAAACAATGCAGAAAACGTTTTTTTTTAAACGGAGACTTCCACGTTTCACGTAAGCGCTAGAGTCCGACTGCGTAAGGCGAATATATACGTTCATTTATTTTGCAGGCATCACATCTTCCCGAACGCTAAAATTAAGTGAATTGTATAATTAATGTCTAAAATTGAGTAACTATAGGTAATGTTGACACCCTCTAATAAGAGAACAGTCAAAACATGAACGAGCCAAAATCCTGCAGAACGTGCGCAGTTGAATAATTAATTCTCAGGGATTTTTGATTTTTTTTGTTTTGCAATCTATTCGCTATCTTTACTATATTGAATTTTTTAACCTTTGCTTTGAAGGATAAAATATTCGACTGAGATGGAAAGAAATATAGTCGCAATTATCAGCCGGGGAAGGGTAACGCTTGCAGGTTTGTGAAACAAAAATCAGACAGGATGAACAAAGAACCTAAGCCAAATTATAATGAATCAAAAAAACAAAAACAAATACAGATTAAAAAGAAAACGGTCACAAATAATTGAACCCTGGCACTAGCAAAACACTAACAAAATAGGAAAGAGTTCACCAAGTCAGTGAGCGCTCCTGGCGACACGCAACTTCCCGTATCCCAGGCCTGCGCGCAGGGGGCGGGGAGAAACGTCTTTTCTGATGGAAATAAAAGTTGTTGAATCAATCAAACGGAGCTGCTTCTGCGGACGGGAAAGGCGCAGGTCAGAGAAGCGTGGAGCGTCCCAATCGTCTCGGCATGGCGACGTAGGAGCCGTGCGGCAGCCTAAGTAGAACGCAGAGTGGCACTGGATGTCGTGCACCAACGGAAGCGGGAAATCGGCGGCTGGTGGAGTAGCGTAGTGCGCCCCGGGATTACGATCAGGGCAGGCGAGCAAAGGGCGCAGGAGGTCAAATGTTTGCGACGCAAGGGCGGCCTACGGAGCTCAGACCCGGGGTTTTTTAGCCCTTATCCACCCAGGCCAATACAGACCCGAACGCTCTCTTTTTGGGGCTCGAGAGCAAACTTCGAACACGTTTTATATTTCTGCCGAGAATTCCACCCACCGTCTCGCTGGAACCACCACCCGGGATCAAGATCCAGACGACCCTAGGCAGTAACTCATCCATAAGGCTCATCAATAAAGTTTTCACCTACCTACCTACCAGGCGTCCGACAGATGCCACCTCCACGCTCGAATGCAACGTCCCTTGCTGCGCTAACTTCCTTGATACCTCACCCCTCCGTTCCTAGTGCCTTACCGCACCTCCTTGTCTTCTCTCGTGGGACACATTTGCGCGTGCGCCCGTGCTACGCGGCTTGTACAGTAGGCGGGACACTCGGATGTCGACTCAACACAACCTTTTATCCGGCTCGAACACTTCACGTCACATATATACAGCTGTTCTCAAAACTTCTGAACCCAAGAAGTAAGCTTCTAAGCCATATAGAAGGACTCCTGTAGACGCCGTTGAAGTCCCAAGTTACGTAGAGACGCGGTAACAGATTGGCTCGTCTTGAGATGATTTAGAAACCTCTTGATGAAAAACGAGCTGCATAGAAAAGCTCAGTATGGTATGTGTTTGGCTCTTCACCTTTGACAATGAATGTTTCTATGAGCCTCGAACATAATTAACTCAGTAAACAATGACAATCAATTTAGGTGAAAGACAGGCTGAATCATCATTTGAAGTACAACCTTGATATAATGGTGGAGTTGTTCAGGTGAAGGATTTCTACAAAGATAGCTTCTCAATCGTTCTACTTTCTGCGTACTGAAAACAAGCGCCAGGACCTGTTGCGCTGCAATTAGCTTCTGTTTACAGAGTTGGAACCAGTGCAGTCGACACATATTAAAGTATCTGCTTGAACATTTCTGCCATTTTTGCGGTTTAGAGTAGTGCAGCTTACTGCGTTCTGGTGCAGCACCTTCTATTTTCCCTCTTTATTAAGCAGAAAGTAGGCTAAAGGCAAAAAAAGAGAATGACTTCACAACGTAGTTAGCCGCCCACTGTTCACTAGAGAGTGGTGCAAGAGTGCAAATTTCATCTGGAGTTTTAGACAAAAACCATGTTTCGAGCATAAAGAATGAAAACACCGTACACTCATTTTTAACATATTGTGCCCGACTAACTACATGGAAACCTGCACACCCCACACGTGTCACCTCTTCAGTATTTCTCTTTGTTTAGCAGGTGATTCTATTTGATCTGTTAGGCACTTATAAAAGTACTAGGTTGTCTTTAGTAATATTTTGTATCTGTAGGACCGTGTTTTTCCAAAACCGAGTATCTCTCTCGAAAACTGATCGAATCCACTTGTAAAGTTGGCATCTTTGCATAAAGAGAGAAGTTGCAAAAATGCACGCTTTACAGGCAGCCATCGATGTGAAAAAAATGACGCGAATGACAAACCGCAGGTAACACTAAGCCCTGAGAGGAAGGCTCATGACATTATGTTGTTATTGGAAAATTTGAAGACCAGCTTTGTGCGGGTGTCATATTTTTACAACAATTCAAACTCGCATGCAACATCATCTCGTCACGCGCACGCGGTGATGCAGTAAGCCCTGGACTTTTAAATATGAGACCGCACTTGTAGAGTTAGCAGCTCGCACATATGAACCCAAAAAGAAAGCATTACAGAAACAATATTTAGGACCAACAACTCAAGTCCAGGCTTGCTAAACCTCAGTGGTCGTTAAATATTTTTCTCTTGAAAAAAAGGGGACATCGTGATTTCAAGGAAGGCAGAGTTGGTAACACAAAAGCATTGAAACGGTACGCTGCAATGGATGGAATGAAAGTAAAAACAAATATTCCAAGAATGGTATACCCTGGAAATGCCAAGAAAAACAGAAGGGCTTTTTATACTTTGGTGAATTGGTAGTTAGAAACAAAAGTAGTACAAGTTCGACTCTTAAAAACCGTGCGTTCTAAACACTATCTATTGCTAGAGGCGGAAAACCATAGAAGTTCATTAGTTGACAGCCACTTGTTAGGGTGCATTCTGAGTACGTTAAAATGGTACTTGTTGCTTCTGTTTGCAGTAAGCGACCATAAAACCTTATTTGATATTTAGAAAAAAGGCAGTGTTTTATTTATTTTCCGCTTCATATTCACTCAAACAAATTCCCTGCAAATATTATGAATCCATCTCCAAGACTGAGACAACGAGGAGAAAGAAGCGCCAATTGGGGAGTGCACGAAAATTGTTGTAGGCATTCGTGTCTCTTAACATTCGATAGCACAAAATCTATGCATTATATTTAGATTACCTTTCGAACAAACAAATTGTAGCATTGGGTTGTACAAAGTCAACATACTTCTAAAAGGTTACACCCGTGCTCGTGAACGGTGGTTGGCACCCAATCATGTGTATATGTGTTCACAAAAAAGAAATACGACAAAACCTAAGAAGGGAATTCGGATTCGTTGCAAATTTCATGCATGAGCATGATCAACGGTGGCATGACTTGAGTTATTAGAAGCGCTTTCACGGTGGGTACTAATTAGTTTCTCATTCCACCGCTGCTGCTAAAGGCACCAACTACACCATACCTGACCAAATCTGTTGTTCGAAATGTGCCTTCTCTCGCTCGTATATCCCAGCGTCCCCAAGAAAACGAGAACAGCATCGTGTTCGTGCTTACCTAATCTGCATTTGCAGTGCTTATCGTAGAAAGCCTGTCCGTCGTCTACGTAATGACGCGTGTGCTTTATTTATTATGCATGAACCGAGCGGTAAACAATGGATGCTTGCAGTGCTGTACCTTATTGCTTTCTCGTTCTCACCGATCATCCGCATGCGGCCTCGTTGGTGGAGATTTTCCTCTCTGCAAAGAGAGAGAGAAAAAAAAGATAAAGTAAAGCGAAACCAAAGAGTCAACCGCCGGAGGATGCTCAACGAGACCAAGGCAGTAACGGCCGTGAATACGGAAATATCAGTATTCAAAAAGATAATAAATAAAACACAGAGCGTAGGTACAGCGCTGCTCCGTACATCTTGCCAGCCTTGCGGTTGATTGCGTACTACGGATGAACTACATGGTTGTAGGAAGAAAAAAAAGAAAGCAACAATAGGTCCCTTCGCAAGTGCTCCGCATTGAAACAAGCACTCAATGGGCTCATGTGGAGAAACGTGGGAGAAAGGCTTTCTCAAGAACTTGACGGATTTCCCTTGCATCCAGGAAGTTTTGTTTGGTGATCTAAAGATAACCACGCCTTTCTTTTTTTATTGGTGCGTATGTACTAATTCGATGGGTACCAACCCCGAAAGAAATCATCCGTTTTTCACATTGTCTCTTCGTCTTGCACGAGCGCTCCATCTCGCAGCACTGCCCGCTCATTGTCGGCAAAATCCGCTCTGTCGTACAGCTTCAAATGTAGTAACCATTCTGTCTAGTTTTTCTTTAAACTTTAATCCCATTCTATGAAGCTCAGTCTTTAAATTTTCCGCAGTCGATTATGTCGCCGCCTGCTGCTTCACTTGCATGACCCAAAACGGTGTGTTTGATGTGCTCGTGAGGATTTCAATTGTGTTTATACTTACGGAGCGCTGGTCGTTCAGAGATGTAATCATTTTCAATGAGCAGGAGAAAACCGATGTATTTAGAATAAAGCGTATGACTCTTCGTGTAAACAAATGTCAATGCTTATCGCGTTTGCGCGCTTTACCACTATTTCTTTAACGCTGGCAACTCGACTGCGCTTGAGAGATTGCTCCAGCAAGTTGGAAAAGAAATGTAGCGGGAAAGGTTGCTTGCGAGGCGCAGGGAACAACACATGACCCACAAATAAAGTGAGCCTTGGAGCAACTATCGCAAATATACTGGTGTACATTTATTTCGGTGCACGTGATTGAAATTGACCAGAATCCATGAACACTCCGGTACAATAATCTACTTTTATCTTCAGTGCATAAATAATATACCATAAAATTTATATATCAACAAAGTGGCATGGTAAAGTTGCATTTAAAAATTTTTTAACGCACAAAGAGTAATAAACGCTGAATATGTGAAAGTGAAGTAAAAGTGAATTTTTTTTCAGAAATATTTTAATCATAGCAGGCAGCAGCGGTCAGGTACGATATTAGGTTGATCCCAGAAGTCCACATTACGCTATATGGCCCTTCGAACACTCTTCCTCGGTGTAGCAGGGGCTCTCCCTAGCCGACCAATGAACTTACTATTGGGTATTGATGCATTCTGAAGATCTGTGGTATATCGGCTTCTATTCCGGACTTCTGCTGCTTGTCTGCGTCAGTTTATGTAGAAGAATATACTATATTTATTTCTTTTGCACGCCTAGAGCCGGCATTAATGCAAAAAAGTGGTGCTCCGTAAAACAATGTATTGTCGTTGGGCGTCCCGCCATAAAATTGTGTGCACAGGAAAACATGCGTGTGAGCATATTGCATGCATGAACATAAAACAACACTCGATAGTCATTGTGGATAATCTATACTCGATAAATTCCCTCACAACACACAGCAACAGACGAATCGTTATCGCTCATAAAGAGATCCTTAGTAGCAACGACAATATCAAGAGGGCATAACGCGTGAATCAGATTACCGAATAAGTAGATCATCCAACATCACGCAGACTCGCTTTCGATGTGATTTAAGGAAAAGACATGCGAGATCCCGGTTTCTCTCTGTTCTTTTGTGCACTTGTTGAACAGCTGCTGTTTAACAACCACGGTACGCAAAGACTGAAAGCTGTCTTTATATGAGGAAGCTTTCGCCACCCAAATGCGCGCTCCTAAAATATTTGCTGGCGCTCTTTTTATGCTATTGGTCATTGTACTGCTGTTGTAATGGACTAAAAACTGGATGAGGTGAAATAAATGAAAAATGAAATGGAGAAGGTTTTACAATAACCTGGGTTTAAGAATGCAGATCTTTTGAATAAAAAGAATAGGCGTAGTGGGGAACAACTCCTAAATGTTCTTAACAAAGTCAACAAAAAACTAGTGGTCTACCTTATATTTGAAGGTAAACAGATCTCATGGCTGCCTTCTATCAGCGTACGTGCATGGCCTTCGCGACCCCTCGAAATGATTCCCATGCAGCGCCGTGAACATTTTTCGCACATGACTCCCAACCATCTTCCTTCAGCTCTCCCGCACACTTGCGGCCTCTTTTCCAGAACGGTGGTGGTGGAGTAATAGAATGTATAACATTTGAAAAGCGCCTCTATCGCCCCATGCGATCAAAGCGCGTAACGCTGTTTCTTTCCTCAAGAGATTTCGGTCGGATGTCACGTCCTTCGCTTTGTCATTCTCCTCCCAGCCAGGCAGAGCTCTGTCATAATGCTCACGCTTCAACCCGAACACGTTCGCTATATACGTAGATGCATTTATACACGAACATATGTGCAATAAGTTGATATCGCATTTCTGAGGTGGTCAGTTTTTGGTGGCGTTTGTATAGACACCGCACGTTATCATCATTATTACTAAAGAATACTTATAGCGCTTGCTTTATTAAAAAAAAAAACACGCACCGAAAGGCTCAAGACAAGTAATACTGCCTATGTATGTTATCTTTCTAGTTCACTTAACATGATTTTTCCCCTGCAGCCTCATCTCCTTAGAAAAAGTATATGAAAAGAAAACGCCTTTGATTTTCATGATCTCGCTTTCCACTACAAAGAAATAAGTATCACACACTGACTTCAATATTACTTTTAATCTTCATTCCCAGAGCCGTCACTTAAAGCCGACAGGTTTAGAGTATATCACCTGTTGTATTCTTACTCAAGCAGAAACGCCCGTCACTTTAAGTATGCTTGAATTGGGCCAACTGATTTTACCTTGACAGGAGTGCTAAACAGGAAGCTTGGAGTTTACGTTGTGCTCCCCGAATAACGAACAAGACGTTAACAAGACGAGCTAACAAATAGCACAAAACAAATCCACTCACCATGCGCCTTCCCAAATTGTTAGCTTTCTTGGCTGATGTTCCGTCTGATAAAGAATGACAGGGAGAAGGCGGGAAAAGAAAAAATAACAGAAAGGAAGTGCGTCGAAAGATTGAACGTCCAGATATCACCCCTGACGTCAGGGCTTGAATAAACAACTTCTTGAGCGTGCTCGTAAGAATCTTCGGCCCCGAGTCTGACGGCGCAAGAAAAAATAGCTGACTCCAGTGGCGCAATCTAATGCCGCCGACCAGAGAGGAGCAAGAAAACAAGATGTACGCGTCACAGCTAATGAGCTTGCCGAGAATTCGCCTGTGGCGAAAAATAGGGGTTTTTGTGGCATTTTGCTTTTATTGTTGACCAACTGGCCAATGCAGCAACTCGAATACTGGGATCTAGTTCGCCTTACTCTTGCTTGGGCCTTTTTTTATTAAAAACATCTCCATCTGTTACGGCACATCATTCATCATTTCACAGAATTCTCCCGAAAGTCGGCCAGTGGTGCGATCCTTCATCCTGCGACCGTATACGGAGTCGTAGGCCTCGTGTAGTACGTGCACCGCTAGCACTGGTTAGTCACAGTTCAATTAGGACAACCAGTCTTAAACAAGATGAATATCATTTACACTGCCAAACAGCTTCTATGATATATATTTTTTTGCTCCCAATTACTTCATGCTGCATTCTCTGGTATCAAGGAAAATGTTCCTTTTCTGAAAAAAAATCGTCACATTTTTTTTTTCTGCGACTAAAGGAACAATCACAGAAACGTGTGGATCCTCTCGTGCGTCTGTATGTGACTGTCCGTCTCTGATAAACGGAGCGATATGGTTAAAGAACGGATAGAATTGAAAAACATATCAGCAACCTCAACATAGGACTAATTTATGATGACATGAGTTCAGACGTGTGCAACCACCGCAGTTAGGCCGACCAGTGTGGGTAACGATTCGACTCCACTTCATAACGCAAAGCCGGTGGTGTCACACACTTGCCTCCGGGCTGGTGGCAAGAGCCATCTGGCAAGGATGGTACACGGAATAGCTAGCTGCTATCTGTCATGTTTTAAGGTGGCAAAGTCTTGAATAGGGTGCAAAATGTAGTTCGCACGCCATCGCACTTACAGTGCTTCCGATAATTAGGTGTGCTTGGAGCATCACGAGCTTGGAGCAACACAAGCGTCACACTTAGCGTACAATCAGAAGAGGTAAAAACTGAAGAAGAGACGTCGACTGTGTATGCAAGAAAGCGGACATCGGTTCCTTTCAAATAATCTTGTGTCGCGATCATTAGCTGTTGGAAACCGCAGCGTTGGTTTTGTGGTTGAGCATCCGGCTCGCATACGGGAGGTGCGGGGTTCGATCCCCAGTGCCGCCAGGTACCCACCGGTGATACAATGGGTACAAGCTTCCCCTGGCCTGGTGCTCGGCTTAATCAGGATGAAATGCTTGGGAAATCGGTCTTTGGCCCAACCTTGAGCAAACGAAACTACCTTGTGCCATGGCGCTCTATGGCCGCAGATGCCCTCGCGCCATAAAAATTCATTATCATCGTCATTACCTGTTGGAATTATACTGTAGAGCTAAACAAGCAGTAACATCATACCTGACCGCACTTAGATGCGCGTTTACTCTGCAAGCGAGCGCGAAACTCTCTCACTTCTTGCTCGCATCGAAAAATGTATTAGCAAAGCTTACTGCTTCTGAAAAGCACCGGCATGGCTCGATTTTTGATATCCACAATAGATGTGAGCGGCGGCAAACACAGAGGGTATGTGGCGATGACACATCGTTGTATAAAACGATCTTATATCAGAGTGTATTCGTCATTATTCTCAGCATCTCTATAAATAGGGTCTGGTTAATTAGAGTGTACGGCAGGCAAGGGACCATAAAATAGAGATTACTGATGGTAACTAGGATATGACGCCTATACAGTCGGACCGCGAGAGATAAGCTGCATGCGGATATCTGTAGCTTTTTGCAAATTAAAAAAAAAACAGAAGAAAATTGACGACTCTGTTATCACACAATATCTCTGCTTTACGTACTCTGATTACAAAGAATAAGAACTAGGTAAAGTTTCAGATGTTTGCAACGGCGTTGCAAGGTACACATAGCTTTTAACAGGCAAAAACTTAGCACTAGCTTTAGTCTTGACTAACGTGCCCACTCCTACTCTAGTGCGCGGCTATGACCGAGAAGGCTTGCAAAGGAACCGCCATTTAAATTGAGCACTTTTGTCTCCCTCTCACGCTACCTGGCGACCATATGTGCGGTTTTAGTCTGGATATCACCCTCCTGGATTTGTTGTTAGTAATTGCTCACGCATGGTTCCTTTTGCGGTTTCATGAGAATGCTAAGAAACATTTTGGACACAAGCTATAAATTTCCAGTCGCTTTCATCTAACTGTCTTTCTTTTCCCACTTTAAGTAAGTCAGTTATGGAAGCGCAATGTGTAACAGTGGCGCCTTCAACGCAGATATTTATAACTACGCATCTAAAAGCCGAAAAGAGGCAACAAGTCGCGTTTTTTTATCATATTGTTACAGAGCCGTCAAGGATAATGCATTAAGCTTTGCTTCGTAATCGATGCAAAAATAAAAAAAAATCCGCCACCGTCAGGAAAACATTAAAGTAACGAGCGTCAGCTGTTTTTTAACGTCATCATTGGCACCCGAATTTGGCCTTCATCTTGGAATATGACGCCATGGTCACGCGGTGGCCGACTTAAGCCAACATCTTGGATTAATTAATGACGCCACCAATCAATCACCAATTGAATACATCAGTGACGTCACCAATAAATCAACAGTTTGATATAATAATGACGCCACCAATCAAACACCAAATGAATATACCAGTGACGCCACCAATCAATCACAATTAGATATAATAATGACGTCACCAATCAGTCACCGCCGAAGGGAGTTGGTCGCAGACCCCAAGAAACCGAGAAACGCCATGAGTAAGAGCTAATGCTCTTAAAAGAAACAGCAATCGCCAAGACAGCGAGTTCACATCACATCACTTCTTTTTTAATAGAAACCTTGCAGCTGCATTGACTTCACTTATGTTTTCTAGCGCTTGGGGACAGTTCCTTTCGCGTTGAATTAGCGTCTCAAGAACGTTTCCATTCATAAAAAAGTGAATCTTGGCGGGATTCATTCTGACGCATCCGTAAAGGCTCGTTTTCTCTTCATTTCTAATGTACCGTTCAGGCTTACGCATTTCTTAAGCTTATGCACGCAGCTATGTACCTTATCTAAAGCTGTCAACATCGAGTTTTACGCTGTTAATCTTTGCCCGGTCATTATCGTTTCTCTGATGCTGCTCTTAATTCGTCTGTAGTTGCGGTTTCATTGAAGTAATCAATCTAGCTTCAACATGACACCTCGATTACTCAGAGCCATAAATACGGCCAAGCCATTTTTTTTTCACACCCTTTAAGGATTTTTCAAAGACGCTGAGGTTTACAAAAACATCAAGGTCAAGGCAAGTGCACTCGCCTTTAAACTCCTTCAGGGCGTTTTCTACCGGTACAAAATACTTAAGATCAGCCTCTCGCACGTGACTTCTTCAAAGGGATGCGAGTGACCGTGGTTCCTGCGATAAGAGCGTGTATATACAGCCTAAGTTATCTGCAAGTATTAGTTAATCTCTAATTCACTAAAACTTAAAAGAAAAATTGAGTGAACACGACGGAAAGCACTGGCTATGTTATTTGTAATTAGCGATTAAAATATTCTAGCCACTTTCATGTCGTTGTGCTTTAATAACGGTAATATCAGACGCATTAAAATAAAGAAAAAAAGAATAATTTTGCTCACATTAAAATATTTGATTCTCATCGTAGAGAGAATGAAATCAATCTGAAGTCATTTGTAACTGGATACTTAAACACGGTAAATAAACGCACTGAAAGAAACATAAAGCGCAGACTGTGCAATGTTTCTTTATTACATGTTCAAGAGGCAGCCATCACTAGTGTTCTTGTCTCTCAGGGGAGCAAGGTGTCGCAATTTTTGCGCTCTCCTGTGGTAGACTACGCTTCTTCCGAAAAGAAACTCGCATCAATGATCAGTAGCTGCTATCAGGAGGAAAAATGGCTTGTGCACGACATGCAATGAGAAGAACCGGTAATATGAAGTTCATAAAAGTAGGAGTGGTTCGTAAGTCAGGTGAGCACAAGGAATTAGGGAGTTCCTTCCAATCTGTGTGGCAGTGCGTGGCGAAGGATTGGGCTTCATGGCAAGTATTGGGAGAGGCATTTCTCTTTTACTGGACGTAATCGATCTCCTGCTGATGATGTTGATTTCTGGCGAAAACTTGAAGTTTTTCTAATTAGTTGCGATCTATTTTATCGGTCTTCATTTTTCCCGTTCGTTGAAAATTTTCTAACAGATTGCCTCATTTCGTCCCCTTCGACCCTCTGCCGAATTATCCACATGCAACTCCTACGGTCACCGCACTGTTTTCCTCCGACTTAGTTAAGAGCCGTGTCGACACTCTTAGAAAGGGAGCAGGTCGGATGATCGCCGCCCGGCGACTGAGCTAGAAAGGGGCTACGGTGAACATTCGGAGCCGAATTAGAAACCACTGCGCCGCACCTTCACGTCCTCAGCGCGCTATATAGCGTGCGGATGAAGAGTGGTGGAGCGAGTCGCTCTCTTAGAGCGCACGCGCGGAACATCAGAGGAAATTACAAAAGCGGTAATTTGGTGATGGAAGCCTCCTCCGCCGTCTTGGTGGCGGCGGATTGGTGGCGCCGTGACATCGCCGCCGGCATCCCGCCGCCATTTCGGCGATCACCATCTTCTAGATTCGTCTCGCGGTCTCCGACCGCTAACCATAGTAATGCCGTTCTAGTCGGCATTACGTCCCCCCACCCTCACTACCCCCTCCTAACTTCCCCAGCGCGTGCGTGGCTTTTGTTGGCGACTCCCGTAAAACTTGTCAGCATTCGAGTTTCCTGCTGGCATTCGCTTGTGAGTCTTAAGCATCTCTCTAGAATCCCCATTTACGGAGGCTAAGATTCTGGGACTGTTGCTTGTACTTTTGTCGGTGCCGTAAGCCACCAAACCGCTGCTTAGATATTTCAGAAAGATACAACGGAGCAGCCGTCCGCAAGCAAACCGAGGGCGGTTCTATTGTTTTCATTGGCCACTGCAGACCAATTGCCATAGTCACGTCGTATTAGATGTGACCAGCTAAGCGTTCGCTCCGTCTCTCTTCGCTTTCACACCACTTCTACCCAGTGCCATATGTAAGGTAGACAATAAAGCAATGTGCCACGTTTACCAACCCGTTTTTCTTTTCATTTCCTGTCTGTCTTTTTTCTGTCTGTATACCCATTTCGTTATCACAGTAAGTGGGGCGTTACTGATGCCAGAAAATGAAATGAAAATTGATTTTTGGAGAAAGAAAATGGCGCATTATCTATATCACATATCGACGGACACCTGAACCGTGCCGTCAAGGAAGGAATAAAAGAGGGAGTGAAAAAAGAAAAGAAGAAAGAGGTACCCTAGGGGAGCAGGGATTGGTTCCTAGGTCTGGAGGTCGCTTTCCCGCTTCGTGAAATTTCACAACTTTTTTTAATCATTAGAAGAATCATCGGGAAAAAAGTTTCGTTGAAAGATCAATTTGGTGAAGGAAAATGATGTCACAAAAGCAGAGCATTCTCATTGGCTGGAAGGAAGTGATACCAGAAGGTTGGAAGTGACGCCACTTCGATAAAGACATCTAGGCGTCCTTTTTAATGTTCCTATGAAGATTAGTGATACTACGGTCGGCGTCTCTGTCGTCCGCGGTCATGGATTCTGCTTCGCCCTTTGCACCCGCGTGCTCTCTCCGCAATCGGTAGATAGCCGTTCATTTGCGCCGAGTATAGGCCTCCTAATATTTCGAGAGCTTCCGAGGATCGTGCGAGATAGCGAAAAAGGGTTCTATGCCTAAGAAACGTACGCGGAAGCGCGTACGAAAAACACTGGCACCTCTTTCTTCCGTTCTTCTCTCAGTCCCTCCTCTATGCCTTCTCTTACGGCGGGGTTCAGGTGTCCGCCGATATGTTAGATACTGGGCCATTTGCTTTCGTCAAAAAGCAATTGTCATTTCCATATTTTCCGGCATTCAGTGCGGGGGCTACGTATGTTTGTGAGTTGAAATTTTATGAGCGTTTAACTATGTATAGGTCCGAACTATGCAGTATTTTTGTTCCTATAAGCGCCCAATATAGCATGCCATTCCAGGCACGATTCACTATGGGGGAAATTTTTACGTTCATGTTTGCGTTGTATTTCCATTGCAGTCGCTCACACGAGACTCATTTGCGTTAGCAGGCTTTCATAACGCCCAAAGGGAAACTGCGGCGGGAAAAGAGTTCGACATAGTCATGAAAAGCAAATCACAAAATTGTAACAAGAGGCGGTGATGGTTCCCGTGTTTTTAAAACACATAGCGCAGTAAATATGGGTAACTTATTTTACATGGTCTCTACATCTTGCCCCTCAACACCATGTGCCGGCACGGACCACTCTAAAAAACTTTTTTGGGCCAGAATTAAGTCCTGCAGGCTATAAACCGACTGCAGACTATAGTCGAGAATTTGCGGTAATAAGTTTGCACCGCGTTAGGCAGAAATATTAGCTCTAACACGACCTGATAGTTAAGAGAAAATAGTGACTGGACAGTTGCGAGTCATGACAGGGTAATTAGTTAATTAGTAGTTGGTGCGTTCTATAGCCTGCCTGCTAGTTCATTAGGCAGATAATTGGGTGACAGTGTTCGTGCCCAATTAGTTACATTCTGCCCCACTGACAAGTGACTACTGACAGCTACTACCAGTAGCCTAGTTGTAACGCCGACTGCCTTTCGCACTCGCAAACAGCATGTCAGGTATATTTTGTCATTATTAATATTTCTTGCTCGTTTCATTCGAACGAGCGCTATGTTTTTGGCAGCTGACGTGCAGTGACACATCGATCTCCTTTTCTCTTGTTCATGGTCAGCAATGCAAAAGAATTGTCCCCATAAATTAAAGGGAGGCACAGCAATAATTAGCGAAGGACAGGCATCAGTGCAGATACTGCATGAGAGTCGAATGAATGTTTTCTTGAGTTCAGTGACATCGCACGCTGCATTTTAGTTGTTTCTTCTTTTAGATATTCTAACCCACCGTGGATGAAGCTAAAGTAAAGTTTGTTTTCCTGAAGAGTGCTTGACAGAGTAACTTTTAAATCACGTTCCTTAATGAGCCTTGCTCAATTCGACAAGGCTCGCGTGCAGGGGTTGCAATGGAAAGAGAATACCAAATATCCACGCGGCTAAATGCCAAAGCTGCTGCTAAATGTTTTGCTTTGGCAGGAGTTAATTAAGACGGCCTTGGGTACCATTCGTTAAAAGAATGCGAAAATAAAGGTACTCTCATCCCTCCCCAGAGTTGTCACCGCAGAGGATGGCGAAACAGGCAGCCGCACACTGGCAAGGGGCGACAACCTTGCGGTGCTCAGGAAAAGCAGAAATTGAGTTGGTTCAAACACCCGCGCCTCCGGTAATGCTAATTCCTCCGTGACATAGTGAGGGAAACAGTTTGAAAGTTCTCCGACCTTTCCTCGAAAAATAGCGAACTTTAGGCGCGCTAGGGCTGGATATTTGTTTCAATGCTTTGATTCTGTTCTTGCACTGACAGCAAAGAGCGGATCCTTACAGTTTGAAACCCTTGGCGTGAATGAGCAGTTAGGAATTTACTTGACTGGCCATGCAGTGGTTTATCTCCCAGGCAGTGAAAAACTTGCAGTAAATTGTCGTTCTCATACACTGCAGTCAGCACTAAGTTTTTGGGTGAGCTTAGTTTCCAGAAAATTGGAAGGAGAATGCTATATTTGGTTACAAACTTTCTAGACGACCTGTGCTTTAATCTAACGTCGATTAGTACGAGATAGGCATACTATTTGAGAGAGAAAAAAAGCTCTAAAGGGAGACAAACGCAAGTAAACTCATGACAAAAAAACACAAACACAAGACAAACAAAAGTTGTCCTTCGTCGGGCTTACTTGTGCTTATCTCCCTTTAGCGCTATTATTTTCTGTCTCAAATATTGTGTGTTAACGCTAAAATAACACACGCGTAAGATTGCAAACACTTACAAGCACAGTGCTGGCTATAGGAAGACCTGAACACAGGAGTAACGTGCAAGTGCACATGGAAAGGTGTAATCACACCATATTCTTGCAATTGTACACTGCGTGTGTCTCTGAATAGAAGGAAAATAGAAGCCTTGTACTAAATATTAGAATTGTGAGCACTTTATGCGCTTTCGTCGTCGTCGCCTCTCTGGCTGCGACTTATATCCTCTTTTCATGCACTGTACATTCCCATCGTCATCGCTTGGTGCTGTTCGCTGGGAGCACGTCTTTGCCAGCGGGCTGGAATAAACGTCTCCCTTGAAGTCTTCCCTTACAGAATTCATAATTTACAGAGATCCGTTCAGAATCAGTTGATCGCAGTTCCTGTATCGAGCAGGCAGACGATATATAACACGGTTTGTTATCATGCTTTTGCAAACTGTGGGATTGTTTTGCCAGTGAAAAAAGTATTTAGGCTTGATTTCCAGAAGAGCACGTGCCTTTTGTGTTTATTATAGCTAGAACCGAAATGTTATTTCTAAAGCTGGAACAGTACTAAAGCGATGATGTTGTTTCTTTTCAGCATGCGGTAGTGTATTTGCTACAAAGTAGCGAGCTTCTGTCAGTTACGCTAGACCTTTCTGCCGAATTTGGAGTTCAACCACCGGCGTAGGCGACAGCGTTAACACGTCACATTATCTTGCGCTCCACCTAACATCCCTTCTCTGAACGTAACAGCCACAGAGAGAACCCGGAAATGTTACCCGATGGCAGCAGAAAAACGGCTTCCTTCCCCGGAGACTGAGAATGGAGATATGTTACCGCTGTTTGCTCTTGAGCACGCCGGCAGAGCCGGTGGCCTTGGCAGTGATCTAGAGACGACCCCTTGCCTCTCGAGAAGCGTCGGTGATGGAAGTGCTTTGAGTGTGGTCTTCTCAGGACGTCGGCGTAAACACGCCAGTTGAAGGAGGATTCGAGAAGAATAAATACAATAAAAAAATACCCTGACCCCGCACTTTCGCACAGGAGGTGTCTCATGCTGAGGTCTTTGTGCTGAATGTGTGCCCGAAGCGTCCGGTGAACATAACTACTGAGCATCTCAGTGCATTTAAACTGTTCCTGAGGACGGCCCACTGAAAAGAGAAGAGACGGCAAAAACAAAGGCGTTGTACGCTTGAGGGCCTGTGTTTCTTCCCGCGCTTTCTTTTCGCGAGGTGCCAAGTCAACGCGCCGTGTATTACATTTGCCGTTTTCCGACAATAACTTACAATATTCTTCCTGTGTCTTTCAACACTCAACGGCGGATGTGAACAAAGAAGCAGTTGTTTAAAGGCCTACAGCCAAGAGGTGCTGAAGTTCTTTTAGTTGTTCACTTGAGCTGCGTTAGGCTAAGGTAATAAAGCGGCAATATAAGAGCTGCCAGGAGAGGATCTACAGTGTGCTTTAAATTGTGCCGTTTGTTATTGCATTTCGGGGCAAGTATTAGTGTCTAGGTTTAAATTACAAGCAAACTGAGCACGGGCCCGCATATCAAGCAGCAGTTTGCAGAACGTCACCAAGAATCGTCGAGCATATGGTTGCGAAAAAGCTAAGGTTAAGTTAAGAGCTGAAATTCTTTTCATTTTGCGACTCATTCTGTCACACTGCGACCGTCGACGAGAATCGCTTCTCTCGGATACATCTAGAGCGATATCTGATGGTAACGAGCGGATCATTAAGCTCCAGCTCCCTATTTCTGGCATCTTAACTGAAGCACGAACCAGATGACCACAAGAAAACAGGGAAGATGACGACGGAAGCACTTGTGTAGTCTCTTTCGTTCTTTTTTGTGGCCGTCCGGTTCTATTTTAGATAAAAACTATGGTTCTATTTTAGATACAAAACGAGTTAATTCTCGCCTCCTGAGACTCTATGAGCGACCATTATTTTCCTGTTGTGCTTGTTTACCTGGAAGTATAATGGGTGCGCTTAACGATGACCCCGATAAGATTGAAGGAAAAATACGATGAAATGATGAACTGCAGAGAAATTAACAATAGAAAGAGTATCACGTCCATCGCTCTTCGAAGCAGCCAATTTACGGAATTTATTTGGTGCATTCACCTTCGAAGCTGCGTGTCTAAGGACCGAATATGATGACTGGGAGGTTTAGAGTCAAGAAGCATTAACGATCATCACCTAGAAATCTAATCTCCTCTCCTTATGAATCTTTATAGTCATTGGCGGAGCGTGGAGGGCTGGCGCCGTCTTAAGCACTCGCTGATGGGCTGTATTTCAGATTCGCGATTTCTCGTGTCAACTGTGGTGGTGCAGCTCGCGTAAGTACTTATTAAGGCCTCCTTTTGCGGTTTGCATGAGGTGATGGTAACGTGAGAGGTCATTTACAAATAAAGCCAAGCTTCTTTTAGTGAATTTTTTTGCGAAAGAATGTGAGAATATATGCGAAAATATGTGTCTTTTCCTTTACTACTCCCACAGAACAGTATCACCCTGAGGCTGTTTACGACCGTAAATTCTAAAAGTAAACCTTATGTGGCTGCTTTTATTGAGACTATAGAAAAGAAAAAAAAAACTACTGTCAAAACCAGTAACAGTTCAATCTATGAGGTTGCCACAGCGGTCGTGATGTCTGCTAGCTTTAAGGCTGCGGCCTAGAAGTGTGAAGAAATTAAGAATTGAATGAATGAACGATTGAAGAAATGAAAGAAAAATAAAAACTTCAGAGGCATAATGTGTGCTGGCCAGGTTGGTCTGCCGAAGCGGGGGCCACAAAAAAGTCGCCCTGGCGTCAAGGGACTGCTTCCTTTCCACGTAGAAGCTCAGAAAGATGCGCTCACAGTTCTCTTGCCACGCAAATCTCCATGAGCAACTTAGGTCGTCTGGGTAATTTGGCCACCTTTTCCTTAGCCTGAGGAGCCACGTAGATATCAGAAACGTGTTTCGTGCTAAGGGCTTGATAATGATCGTATAAGTGAGCTTATTCGCGTAGAGTGTTTGTTTCTGGGCCCACTTTTGGCCCAAGATCGGGATAGCAGATACTTTGATTGTGATAGTAATCATCCATTGAGGAATAAGAACATACCATTTTTTTCTAATGTGTTCCTGTTTCTGAGCTTTTTCTCTGCAGAAATTTGCAAAATTAATTAATCTGCGAGAATGAAGGGATAAGTTACGGCTCTTAACATTATCGGACAGCCCATAAATATTAACTTTTCGCCCAATTTTGCTCCTAAAATTCCAATAAAAAGGCCAAATTTCTAGATATGAACAACACTGCACAACGGTTCGACGCCAGTGACCACACTCAGAGTAATGAAAGAGCTGAAATCGGACAACAGGGCACCGTTTAGCGCCCGACCGCATGCAGCATCGTTGCCGATCAGTTGAACGCTCATTTGCTACGGCGTCACACCCGCTTTCCTTCCCACAATCTGGAGACGCTTGCTGGCTGTTCAGCCATCCAGCCCCAGCAAACAGCTGCGGGACTGCGGAAGGCGTTGGCTTCCTGGCCTTACGGGGCCGGGAACTGGGGGCTCTCGCACATGTGGCGGGGGCTCCTTGTCCATATTTTACCGGCGCTGCTACTGACACTTTAGCCAGTAGCGTGGTCTAGATAGCGTTACATTATGTGGGCTGACCACCTACACTTTTAACACGAATAAGCCTATATGGAAGAAAAAAGAGAGCAACTGCCCTCAAGCGTACTCGCTTTTAGGGGCAGGGAATGCTTCCCAAATTGCATGGTTGATTTCGCTCAATAAATATACCAAATTCTTACTGTTGGCAGTGCAGGTATATTTCCACTGCAAAGCAATAGAGCAGCTATTAGAGAAGAGGGAAACATCTTTAAAAATTTTCGTAACTCCTCCATCTTCACATGTTTTGAAGAGGAGAACAGTTTCCGTTGCCAACTGTAAGTATTCCGTACTGCGGGAACCTACTCCGAGGCTTCGGCAGAATACCCTACCCTTAAAGCGAGTGCACTACAGGACACCTTACTCAATTCTTGCTTCTTTCTTGTTTGGAGTGCATTCTCTAGTGAGTGCTGCTTATGTACCGAAACATCTTTTGGAAATACTACGTAAGATTGCCAGAATATAAAGATTGAAAAAATAAAGTGGGAATGACCGAGGGGACTAGGGTGCCAGGTGAGCCAGGCTTCACGCAGCAGTGGTGCAGGATTGTCCTGGTAGCAAAAATAAGGGACGCAATATTTCCTTTTTGTACCCCCTTCCTCCCCTTTCGAGCAAATAAGCGAAAGACAAGGCATGTCTATTCCTTGTGCCGGCCGTACAGAAAAAAAGCCTGCAAGCAGTCGACTAACCAGACATGGAAAGCCCTAGTGGAATCAGGCATCGAAGCGACAGGGAAAAACCTCTTCTTTGCACCTTCCTCCACTTCGTTCCTTTTTCTTTCTGTAGGAGAAAATGCAGTGCTCCTTCTGGGCGGCTAGAAATCTCGGTCTTAGTGGCAGCAGCTTGTCCGAAATACCGGAGCGGGTGTTTCGAGCGCTAACGCTATAACGGACGCCCCTGAGGTCGGCACAGTGACGCAACCTCAACAGCAGTAACAGCAAAAGAGACGACGCGCCGTCTGTTCGTGACTGGGAATCTCGCAAGTCGGCCGATAATAAGAATCAAGACAACGGGCTCACTGGCGTTGCTGATTGCAGGTCCACACTGAAGATAACGAAAACCAAAGGGAAGTTGATTCACGCAGTTGTACAAGCACGTTACTAGGCGCCGTTTCTGAGTTACTACTAGAGCGCAGATGATTTCGGTTTGCTCAGTAGTGTACGTGGGACCGGCAATATCTACAGTGATTCATCCGGCAAACGAGCATTTAAACGAATCTTTGTACTGGGTTTTTCGTTGTCGTAATGAGGCATTTGTTGTTTATTTCTAGTCGACTTTATTTACTGGGGCGTCCGTGAACTGCAACTTGAAGATAAATATATTGATATAAGAAACATACCAGTACATCGCATTATGATTCTTATTTAGCGTTCACTTCGTGCATTTCAAAGACGCACATGACGAGAGCGCTAATAACACTGCACGGCGCTTCATTGGACTCATATTCCAGTCCAGTACCATTGAAGTTACAGTGCTCTTAACGGCCTATAAAAAGAAGTTCTCTAAAATGCTTATATACACATAGTCTTTTACGTTTCTCGGGCTACTAGGGCGCTGTAAATTTTCTGTTCACTGAATCCTTCTCTCGCTTGTGGTTGGTCATCAGAACCTAAGAGCACATCTGAAGACATCTAGCCAAATGACCTTGACAATTGACGGTGTGAGGAAAAGTGCACTTCTACAAGGCTTCACTTGTGTCATTTCGAAAATATTACTACTGCTTACTGGACTTACAAGCAGGGCATCAAACGCCTGCGCACGGAATCACAAAAGTAAGCCGAAGCAATATTTTGGGGGAAAGTTCTGGTGCATATAACATTTCTGCGTTGGTTAATAGCCTCTTTTCTGGTAAGTATAATGCTAAGTATAATTTCACATCATTTAAAACTAAGTGAAAAGCATACAGCACTGAAATAAGCTCATAGGCAAAGGACTTGTCTTTTAGTTCGGCGTCTGTTAGGCGCTTAGTTTATAATTACGTCATACAAACGAGTCATTTAGTTTTTACTAAGCATAATATCGCAGCTATCTGTTGAGAACAAGAACATCGCTCAAAGCTTAGGATACTAATGCAACGACAACTCGCATGCGTACTGATTTTACTGGCCCGTAGCAATAATAGCAAATATTGCATATTTATTCTACCCAGGTTTTTATTGCATATGCACCTGTAAGGCTTGTGAAAATGAAGCTCATAGAAGCACTTGGCAGCCGCATTTTTTGCCGCTGTTGTCACAGTATTTTGCGACATAAAAAATGAACATCGTGAAAAGAAAATGCGCTATGAACAAAATATTAAGCTATGTTTAGGTAATTTAAAAACAAGTATAAGGACAGCAACACACAATTCGAATGGCACTGTTTTCAACAAACTCATGATTGAAAATAGCATAGCTAGCAATCCGACCGCGCAAGCCATGAAACAGGGCCTGAAATGTCCCCCGCTTGCACTGGAATGGCGTGAGAAAATTTTCAGTCATTTTTCTTATCCTCCTTACCTCCTTTTTTACTACCTGTTACATTTACGACCATGTCCTGCTTTGAACAGATGTGTAGGAAGATGGAATATATTGGCAATGCAGTTTTTTAATGCTTAAAGTGTACAGCTCGTCAAACTAACCGATTAGGACAGTGGTATTATTGATCATCTGTGGGAGACCCTGTAACAACTCTGTGGACATCCCACACGCAGACGTCCTCTAGATCTGTGAGGCAATAAGTTCGTCTTTTCTAAAGATACATACCTTGACAATTTGCTCTTCCAAAAGGATGTTTTTTTTTATTCCAGATATGAAGAGCTCTCTCATATTGTCCCAGCACCGGCTCTTTCTAGCGGCAGTGCTCCAGTGTGTGCTGTCGATGAATAGACTACTTTCGAGACATTATCACTTTGAATTCCTGCTTATAGACCAACGCTGTGTTTAAAAACGTAAGGGAGGGTTGTGGACGCTGGAGGTGGCGCGGTAATATCTGCGCCGTCGTCTGCTACGGTGAGCGGTACGCATTTGTTCGCTCATCATGCCATTGAGAACCCGTTTTGATGTATAGCTCTCAAATCTATCTAATTTGAACTACTACTTTTTGGAGAAAGTGTAGCGTACGCCGGCAGTAGGTCACACTTCATGAGACGCTAGTGCGGTTCGGAGAAACACCCCGGTGTAAGTGCTTCTGTTGGGCGTAAGTTCTGCTTCATACCTCACATTTATCACGGTGTTTTCGATGATAGCTTTGAAAGGATGTCGCATGGTTTGTTGCACTCTTCTTCAAATCATTCGGCAGCTGGGAACAAATGGCCGTTTCACTCAGAAAAGAGAAAACACTTTCAAAAGGTTTTGCTCACTTGTGCATGTAGGGGTCACGCTCCTATCTTGTACCTCTAGCGGGGGTGATTCCCGCGTCCACATATAAGGCCGCTGTAAAAATACAGCGCCTCTGTAATCACGTTTTATACTTCCGCGTTCTGTACCAGACTTTTCTGTACAAATGGACATCGTAGGTCTTTTCCGAGATAAGAGAGCTGCTTTGAAAATGTTTAGTTGCATGTATTTCTATTGCGCGTGCCCTCAGCTTTTTCTCCAAGAAGCTGACAGTTGCGCCACCGCCTCTTGCTTAAGTCACAGATTGGTATTGTTCTTTGTAGATAATGGTGGTGATAGTGACATTTGTATAGTGGAACAAGTGCAGCTTAGGTGATCAACGCAGCACTAGCAATTCCTATCACTTCAAAGTACGCAGAAGCGGAACGAACAGTAAAACACCACACATCACACAGAGCTTCGAAATGAAATTATTTCGACACGCTTTGGAAGTGTACGCAGTTGCACGCGTACACAAGACTAGCAACGCCTAAAAAGCGTGTCTTGTCTTTGAGTGGGATGAAACTGAAAAAAATTGTGAAAATGTTCTGCAATCGATTACGTCTCTCCACATTTTTGGACAAAGCACTGAGAGCGATGGCAATTAGCACCAAGATTTACTCACTGAGCGCGATCGGAGCGCAATGCTACGCAGCGAGGAGTGTGTGGACACACTGGCAGCGTTCAGTGTCCCCATCACTGTTGAGAGAGTATTTTAATATTGACAGTACTTTCATGACCTGAGATGGTTTAACCTCGCTGCCGTTCCCGTTAGAAGTTCATAATTATTCTGAAAAAAAAAGCCGCGATTTGCCGCTGAGCGCCATTTCTTTCCGCAGGCATGACTCAATATAGCCCTCTGGCATATGGGAGTCTTGCGCAAGGCCACCGACTTCAGATATCGAGCCTTAAGATCTTGATAGCGGAATGTCGGCAACACTGAGATGGAATCAGAAGGCCTATTGTTCGACACCAATGGAAAGCAGAGCTTGGCGTCCGCGGTGTCTGTATTCCATTTATCCTCTTTTTTCGCCGGTAATTTCACGGCATTTAGACCACAAGAATCCTGGGGAGAAGTGCTGCCTTCACAAAAAGGTCATTAAGCTGAACGTTATTAACACAGCACTCGTCAATTTGCCTGTTTGGCGCCGTTTGCATTGCGACTTGTTATAATCAATAAGCGAGAGTAGTTAATATTAATTTTTTTACTGAGGAGAATTCTCTCAGATTGAAACACACTACAGCCAAAAGAAGAAACCCTAACTGCTAAGGAAGGTAAACTGCAATGATAGATAAAATTCTCTATACAAGCGAAAGCATTATTCAGAGGCTGGTGAATAGGCAAGAAAAACACAGGGAAATGAGAGAGAGTATTCCTGGGACATCTGAGCGAGCATCAATATTGTTTTAAATTTCGACAAAAAGCAGATTAGCTTAGCTGTTTCCAGTAGTATTCGTACAGGAATGCATTTACCGGCTTTATGCGATTGGAAAAAAATTAATTAACATGTGTACACATGCCAAGGTTACCGGATACATTGACACTCACAAGTAGACATGACATTAAGCATGTAAGGTGAGCCAATTAAAGAGGTACTATAAACATCTTTGAGCAACTAACAGGAATTGTTTGTAGCATAGCTGACCGCTCATTGCATCTCCTCGCTTTCAGTCAGTCTGCTCAAAGCGCTCTTCTAGGACATGCTGAAGTGCGCAACGTGCTGCTTAAATGTGGTCCAAACATTCCTTTTGTTTGTTACTTATATGTGTTAGTTTACATATTGTGCTTACCAACTTTGCCAACGACACAGGGTTTTAAACCATCCCCTACAATAACAACGTTTCAAAGGCAGACACTCGCTTCATCCGAAAGAAAGTTGTAACACCACGCAGCGGAAGTCCGGAGGAGAACTGAAGATTAAAAATTGTTTTTAGGGAAAATGAAATGGCGCAGTATCTGTCTCACATCTCGGTAAACACCTGAGCAGCGCCAGAAAAGGTGCGATAAAGGAAGGGATGAAAGAAGAAAGGAAGAAAGAGGTGCCGTGGTGGAGGGCTCCGGTGCTAATTTAGAAGTACGGAGGATTTTACTTGCCCCGCAACGGTGGCTCACTGGTTAGGGCGCTCGACTACTGATCCGGAGTTCCCGGGTTCGAACCCGACTGCGGCGGCTGCGTTTTTGTGGAGGAAAAATGCTAAGGCGCCCGTGTGCTGTGCGATGTCAGTGCACGTTAAAGATCCCCGGGTGGTCGAAATTATTCCGGAGACCTCCACTACGGCACCTCTTCCTTTCTCCTTTCACTCCCTCCTTCATGCCTTCCCTTACGGCGCGGTTCAGGTGTCCAACGATATATGAGACAGATACTGCACCATTTCCTTTTCCCCAAAACCAATTAAAAAAAGGATTTTACAAATCATGTGGACCAATGGCCCGAGTTACGCGTCCCCCTACAAAAAAGAGCGTCAGTTGGAGCCACGTGTCGAGAAGCTGAGCACGCGCCTGCTGCGCCGGGACCATAGAGCAAGAGAGACAGGAGCGGCGACTCCGCTGATAACAGGAGCTGCTTTCTACATAGGATAGAGCTAGGTGGGGCATCTGATAGATGGCGCTCGTATTTGGCATTGGCTAGAATCACACTGGAAAAGTTTTCGTGTGACTCGGCTATTTGAGCCGGAGTTCCCAGTTTCGAACTCGACCGTGTTCTAATTGGCTGCACCAATTTTTTGGTACTTTCTGAAGCTGCCTCACTGCATTTGCCTGAATGCCTAAAAACGCACATGGCCTGCGGTGAAGGCGCTGTCCTAGCTGAACTGCAGCTTGTTCTGTGAATCTGTTAATTTAATTTAATTTTATTTTATTTATCACATACTGCGGACCAAATACGGTCGTAAACTGGGAATCGCAAAATACCGGATGACGGACAGAGTAAGGGAACCCAAAAAACAGGCTCACGAGCGCCTACGGTCCGAGCAGGAGAGGCACAGAACAAAACACTGAACTACAATACTTCGACCTTGAAAGAATAAAAAGCATATATGACGACGAAACAAATACTAAAAAAGGACAAACAGCACTTATACAACGCTAAATACGCACAGGAGGAAAGAAGCAACACGCAGTGTCAACAACATAGCGCGTCACAGGCCGTGCCAACCAACGGCTGAAATTACTCAGGGGAGGCAAACAAAGGGGAATCATCATTCAGTGCGCTCCAGTTAGTAATCGTATGAGGAAAAAAATGTATATTTATAGGCATTCGTGCGGGCAAAAATGGGTTCATTGTAGTGTTCATGCATATGACAACATTCCTTAGATGAGTTTTTAGTTATGTAATCCTGAGGATCTATGCCTAGTTTTCCCAAGCACCAGCCTGCGGAGGCAAGCTCCACTTGCGCATTCAGCTTAATGCATGCTTGTTGCACTGCAGTATTGCCCACTTTGCATTTCCTGTCTGTTTCTTCACCATTGTGTAGCTCAGGGAGGGCATAAAATGGGATGTCGTTTTGGGGGTCCCTCTCCAGCCAAGCCTGTACCCTTTCCTTTGATATCTGTACACTGTCCTTTGTTGACTGTATCCCTTCAACGAGGTCACGCAGAGCATAATAATAATAATAATTGGTTTTTGGTGGAAAGGAAATGGCGCAGTATCTGTCTCATATATCGTTGGACACCTGAACCGCGCCTTAAGGGAAGGGATAAAGGAGGGAGTGAAAGAAGAGAGGAACAAATAGGTCCGTAGTGGAGGGCTCCGGAATAATTTCGACCACCTGGGGATCTTTAACGTGCACTGACATCGCACAGCACATGGGCGCCTTAGCGTTTTTCCTCCATAAAAACGCAGCCGCCGCGGTCGGGTTCGAACCCGGGAACTCCGGATCAGTAGTCGAGCGCCCTAACCACTGAGCCACCACGGCGGGGCACGCAGAGCAGCATGACTGGCATTCAGGTTCTTTTGATCAGTCCACAAGTCCATTGTTGGTTCTGCTTCCACGTAAACTTCTTCCATCGTAGCCAGAGGTTGGGTGTGAAACATGGTCCTCTTGTTACATTGTATTTAACGAAGGGAGGTATATTTCAAAGTGCAAGCATTCACTCCTCCAACTATATATGCACATGTTATACCTCCTTGTCTAGGGTTCGCTTCATTGCCCTTTGGATTACCACCTCTGGTGAGTATCTGAGGGTTATGTCTCTCATGCGAGTTTCCATTTGCCTTCACTTCTGGCTGGCCTCTTTGTCTCGCTTTTTTTTGTTTCCTTACTGCAGCGCTTTCGTCTGACATCTCGTCCTCTGCCGCCAGCTTCTTTTATATGCATTGCTTTGTTTTTTTCGTCCTATCTCGATGGATCTTCATTAATATATGTCAGTGGATGCTCGCTTTGCAGTTCCTGAGCTCTGTAGTAACTTGTCCCTTCAAGCTAGCAATCTTTTTGACACATTCTTCTGTGGCTGGCTTATCGGTAGTGGGTACGTCCATGCTTCTCTCACCTTCGCTGCCAGATGTGCCACTCTGGCCCGTGCTCGCACTTGGCCCTAGCGTTGTCTCTCCTGGTGTTTGCGCCTTTCCGATATCCACTATAGCCCCCGGCCAATTCTTCGACGGCGACGGGCTTTCGTTCGCAGGTAGTGCCCAAGCAGACGCTGTTTATTGTCCTTCTCAGATCTGTCACTTGTTCCTCCAGCACAGTCCGCCTTCCTCTCTCCTCATCCAGCGCAGCTGTCAGGACGCGTCTTCTTTCCGAGTCAACCCAACCGCGCCTTCAGGTTAGCGATCAGTGGTTTCCAGGTCTCTTTCAATAAAACGGAGAGTTGAGCGAGTTGGTACATGCTGCGCCGGTCCTGTTGTCTTCTTTCTTTGTCCCTCGTCTCGGCGCTGTTATTCCCAGCAGGTCTCTTTCGCTTGAGCAGTATGAGCCATTAGTTCAGCCTGAAAAACAAATCGCCTACAACAAGCAACACAAAACCGATGGTGACGTACTGTGATTCGTAGCGTAGATGATGATTAATTATACAAGTTCGACCCCCCCCCCCCCCCGCCCCCTCACTTGGTGCGCACTTAAGAAGGAGAAGGTAAAGCTTTTATTTAACCAATGGTAGTTGGCCGCCATCATCTTTGGGCGGTGTCCTAAGTCTAGAACGCCTTTGGTTGTCGCTATCCTGCTCGCCCGCTCGATTACCTGTTGCTGGGCTTGTGGTTATGTTCTGAACAGAGCAGCCTCCCAAGAGAAGAAAGTGGGACGGAGGATGGGTGGTTGGTTGCCCGATGGATCAGTGGGTCGGGGCAAGCCCACAAAGAGTGGAAGAGTGTGGGTGTATAGGGTTGCTGCGTGTTGGGCAGCACCAGGATATTCTGTGGGGATGGAGAGGTGTTAGTGGTAGAGGTTTAATAAAGTGTATTTCTGAACATGGCCCAAAACCATGGCGTCCGCTTTGCAGTGTGTTTTTGTGATGTCTGTAGTGTTCAAGTTAAAATATAGCCAACTTTAAAGCGCTATGTGCTCCGTAAGATCCGCGCGTAACATTTACTAATGATCAGCGCAGCTAGCAACAAATAAGCATGTTGGCGTAAACAAGCCTAATGCAATTACGTCTGAGCAGCCCTTCAAGCATGACACTGAACAAAGGCATGACAAAAGGAGAAGAGAGGGAAATAGTGCCAGGCCCATGTGAGGCTGGCAAAAGCGAATGGTTTAAGCCATCGTCTTATCGTGGCACGTGCTTGTTCTTGCTATACGCCTATGGCAATCTATGCACTATGCATGCTAATTCGGAATTATTCAAATGAGGCTGTTGGGCACTCCGGCACCTGACACCTTGGAGGTAGCGCTTTCTCACCCCAAGCGCCCTCGCTGTGGAAGAGTGCTGCCAATGTAACGAGATAACGGCCTTTACTTTAATTCCCCACGCCTTGAAACAGCGAGGAAACAGGTGTGCATTTTTTTGTTTTATTTGATCAGAATTTTTTGTCCGCGACAGGTAGACAGTGGCGCCGACGTAAACAGGGTCAGGTCTGCTTACCGTAGAGTCGCGATGTCGTGCCCGGCAAAAGTAGGACACGAGTGCGCGCGATTTACATGTTATTGCGTTCATGGACAAAAACTGGGCAGGGTGTCTTCTCTAGTTATCAGCCTCTGCTGCGTGCTATTGCACTATCTCCACTGGTTTAACTCTTTTCGCGCAAGAGCAGATAAAGCGAGCACTCATTGTACAGCTGGCAACAATTGTTCTTTGCGCACAGAAAAGTTTTGTCAGTACACAGGTCTTTTGAAAGTAGTGCGCGAAATACATCAAACTTCTCTTAATGTACACAAGATTTGCTCTTAACGGGGAGCCCTTCACTACGGCATCTATTTCTTCCTTTCTTCTTTCACTCCCTCCTGTATCCCTTCCCTTACGGCGCGGTTCAGGTGTCCGCCGATATGTGAGATAGATACTGCGCGCGCCATTTATTTTCCCCAAAACAAATTTCCATTTTCAATTTTCAAATTCAGGCTTGAATGTTCAAACAAAATTTAAAAGCTGTGAAAGCGTTTCCTCAAGGTATAAGTGTTTTTGTTTGCGTATCTTCCCTAAGAGTATAGTACATTAAATGAAATCAGCAGATAGCACATTCTTCTGTTCTTATTTTCTTCTTTACTTTCCTTCTCTCTTTTTCCTCCTTTATTTATTCAATTTCTCTCTTTCTTTCTCTCTTTCTTTCTACCTACCTTTTTCTTCATTTCTTCCTTTCTTTCTTTCTTTCTTTCTTTCTTTCTATCTATCCTTCTTTCTTTCTTTCTTTCTTTCACTCTTTCTTTCTTCCTTCCCTTTTTCTTTCCTTCTTTCTTCCCTTCTTTCTTTCTTCCTTTGCTTCTTTCCTTCTTTCTTTCTTGAAAGTTCAGACTCCTACGTTTTCATTAATTTGGTATTCTTTCTTTCTTTATCTTTTTAGTATTTTGTATAAATATCAAGTGTCTGTGGTGCAGGTTAAGGTTTCATAGAAATGGAATAAAGTCACCGATGACCTCATTTGTAAACAACCTTTAGGCTTTCTTTGAAGCAAGAATAATGAAAAAATGCAGTTAATATTTTTTTAACTGGTAAATTGCATGTGTTTACGTGCACTGAACGTCCGCCTAAACTTTTACTTTCCTTCTACAGTCGGAAGAGAAGCCCGTGACGAGTCCTGCACGTAATTTGTTCGCTCCAGCTTGATTCTTTCTAATTCTGCAATGTCTACTTCCAGTTTGATTTTTCATTTCGACTGATTATTCTTTCGTATTCGGTATATTATTGCCTGAATTAACAATTACAGCCCGTAATATTTCGGAAAAGCAAAAGTAATATATGCGGTGGAAATTCGTTGCTTCTTTGGGAAACTCGCAATCTCGTATTGCTTGAGACTGTTCGTATTTTGAACTAAGAAGGCGAAACAAACACCTCAAAATGCTATCGAGAGCCTCAGCACAAATCGACAGCACAAACAAACATAAAAACAAGCCTTAGCAAACCTGAAATCTCTATATTTATCTAACACAATATGCGAGCCAAGTCTGAGGCACGCTGCTGCGTAGCCTGTATTCTTATGCAGGCTGCATAAGGGACTGCATTGCTGAGTATCGTACTTATTCACGTTCGCTCAAGCATCCGAGCACCCACGTGGACAGCGTGCTGCATTCGAACTTGTGTGAAATTTCAACTTAGACTCCTCTTTTAGCTATTTGCCTCGCGTGTGGTATTCAAGCGGCGCGTTTGGTCCCTAGAGAGTTTTCAAATGTACGCCGAAGCCAAGATACTTTGTGCCGAGCGAGAGCAGATAGTGTTCCACAAAAGCTCTCTTTGGTTACGGTTTGGCGTGGTGCTATTGGGTATTGCGTCTGAGATTTATCAGTAGTTTCACAGGCCAAAATCGCAGCAGAAATGAGGCATATACCTCGGGAAAAGTTTTCATTGGGGTCGTACGCTCTCAATGTTGAGAAAAACGGTCTTTTGTTTTCTATGCGTGGAGTGATGCTGGCTTGCGGCGATCGCGGTACGATAAACGGAGACGTGCTTTATTTCTTTATGATTCAAGGGAGAAAATATTAGGAGAGTGGCTGAGTGTAGCCTGATTGCTAAGGCGAACGCAGAAGGGTGCATAAAGGAGAGAGAGAGAGAGAAAGACGGAAAGGTAGGGAGGTTAACTTCCGTGAAAAACATATCTCCTAAAATATGAAGGCAAGAAATCATGTAAGTGCAGGGTTGCAGAACCAGGCATTCTTGCAATCTAAGGAACATAAAGATTACCCCGCACAATCTTTGACAGGATCGGGCGGGTGGAATTTTTTTTACGCTAGTCATTTTTTTTGCGCTAGTGATCAGTTTTCTGCATATATGTCCCAGGGAAAACGCTCTGAAACCAAAGCTTCAGGTCTTAAAAGCAAGTATGGGAAAAAAATTGTAACCTTGCAGTGCCGTAGAGAACTTCAGGTGACGTTTCCTTTCGAAATGTTGTCTGATGACGCAAGAAGTATTTTGAATATATTTGAACTGCTGCTTGGCAAAAAGACTGCATAATATACGCCATCAAGCTCTACAGTGGTCGTCAATCGGCTGCGAAGGGTTTGCGGCTCATTGCTTCCGAATAAATTTGCTCGTGGGTGCGGGCTGATCCTGGTATTGGGCACTTTTGTGCCCATTGGCATGTTAATTGTAGTTCTTATATTTTAATTTCATTCTGTTGGGTAGGACTAACATCTCTCGACCATTGCTGCCTACATGATTCGCTGTAGAACTTCCTCTATCGTATGACTGGAGTAATGCTCACCGAGACTGACGTATTTGTACTAATCGGGTGACCGAGAAATGACTGCACCAGCTTCGCTTTCAAATCCGATTGCGGTTTCTCACAGCATGGGAAGGAGATATCAGGAGCACTCACTGCAGCTCTGCTTCCTTTTTTGAAATCCCTCATAAATGGCCAGAAAGGATGCGTGGCCACTCTACATCGCAACGCGCTAATGGCGTGATCTCTGATACTAATTACTGCATGCAGTCAGCAATATCGGGTAAATGTGAGCACGGGTTGCAAAAGACGTCCGACATGCTGGCAAGGTGAGACGCTACGCCGGCGCAAGCATAGCGATAAGAAATATCTTAAGCTGAACGGGAGCATAGCCGACAGCGACCCTCGGTGACAATTTCGGGGCCTGCGGGTTGTGCTCGTAGAGGCCGCCTGCTTTCATCTTTGTTGTGTTCGGAACTTGTTACTCATAAGCAACGCGATTAAGAGTGTAACGCCTTGCAGTTTACCACACATATTCGTAGCGTTTTTATTGCTGTTATGCAATACTCGGATATCTGTTCGCTCTATGAGCTAGATTAGAGGCTGAATGCGCGAGAGAAGGGAATCATTGTGGCATTAAATTTGAAAATAAGAGCCTTTTATTCGAGTCTCCAGAAGGAGAAGGCATCTAGTTTTGCCTGACGCTATGATGTGACGCACACGCTAATAAGCAAACTAACTGTGAGCCAGCTGTGCAATATATTCTGTATTAAAAAAAGAAATAAAAGACTCCGCTTAACCTAATTCATTACGTGGCTGCGCGCTACTCAACGTGCATATTATTCTTGTTTGCATGCGTTTGTTAAGAACGTCGTTTGGCTACATCTAATGTGGGGTAAATCCTTTTCTCTAATGCCAAGCAGTGACCTTCACATTGTAATTATTTATTTTGAGTATAGACAACAGTGTTGAGAAGCACAATCTTGACGATGTCTTCGGTAACTTACTCAAGGAGCGCGAACCAGAGCAGCTGGAAGCAGCGGCATATTTTGCTCTTGCTTTCAAAACGCTACGCGTAGAAAGGCGCCGTTTACTGTTCGCGATACCCCTAAAGCAGCATTGCAACACGAACAGTTCCTTCCACAGAATCCTTGCAAATAGAAGAGCGCAGCAAATTTACCACCTATGAGGAATGCAACTGCGAGAACTCGAACGTGCCAATGGCGCTCCCTGAAGAATTCCTTTTTGTGCGCGTGCTAATATGCATTTATTCAAAGCAGGTCGTTACGCAAGTTTCGAAAGTCTCGCTCCGAGGCCCATTCCTTGCTCTCGAGAGTGCTTGTTCTCAGCGTGCGATGCAGATACTCCGGCGCGGTATAAGACACTGGATGGAGCGAGAAAGAAGATCGTTCTAAGCAGCTTTCTGGAGTCAGTATATCGGAAAAATTGTGAAGAGAAGCGCGACGATTACTTGGTTGCTTTGTGCCACTGTCGCCACAAAGAAGAGCTCACCGACCAAGCAGTAGCAGTTACTTCTAATGGTTTCGCTTTGCGCGGTTTACATCACGCAGAAATTAGGTGCATTTGAACAGCTTTAGTTGCTTGAGTAACTTGCTTGAGTAACTAACGCCAACGATTGTTGCGGTTTGTGGGGATTGAGAGCCACGTTCTTCACAGATAACTGGCCTCAACACTAGAAGACGAGTCGTAAAATTAACATTCTTTTGTAACGAAGACTCAAGACAATAGAGAAATAAGCGAATAGAATGCGAGTGTAAATAACATAAAACGGGGCACATGGGCCGGTCGTGCGCGTGTGGCTTTTCCAAATGTTTGAAGCAATCCCCGCAGCACTTGCTTGTCGTCCGCTTTTATATAAGCACAGAATTGCGCGTTTGGAGCCTATTTTTTATCAATCCGGAGCTGCGGTTCTTGAAATAATCATTTCTCCTAAAATTGAACGCATGCTTTACAGCAGCCAGGTGAATTTGCGGCTCATGATGCTGACAAATGGAAAGTAATTAAAAGTACTTTCAGGTTACTAGCCTATTGGTATCTCGCAAAAGGAATATGGATAAACGATACCTTCTATTGGCATTCGCCTTTGTTCCAGTAACTTAGAGGCTAATAGAAAATCTTGAAGATTGACTTTTCACAGCGCAGCTTCTTAAAGCAAAAAGTAAATGCTGTGAGGTTAAGATTGCCAGTCGCTTATTAGCTCTTACGTTCTGGTACACCGCTGGCGCACAATGGCGTTTTTTAACAAGTATCAATATGTAAATAAACGAATGTTTATGCGTTCAGTCTTCATCGAATCGTGGACTCCATGCATGGTATACATTTTAAAACAGTAGCGTGGATTTGAGAACAGACACGAGTAAGTGATATGCTGACTTAAATCAAATGGTGAAAGCGACCTTGCGCTGGCCTGTAATGCGTAGGATGGATAAATAACCTTTACCCTTTTAAGTTAGCAGAATGAATGGGAAGGAAAAGGAAATGCATTGAGGATTAGCGGATAGTCTGGTTATTAGGCAAGACTGGGAAAATTGCTGGAATGCAGTGAGCGCCAGAGGTAGAGCAGGCCTGGTTAGAATCGATGAAAGAGTTGACCTCAATTATGAAGCGTGCTTGTTCGGACTGATAATGATGATATAATTAATCTTTCAGAACATATTACACGGTACGTTAAAAAAATCATCATGTCTAGATGAACACTTGACATAACTGAACACTTGACACTTGACTACTTGACATTGACAACATGACATCCTCTCGGCTCCTCAGCAGTGGCAGCCGGTTGCATTTATTTCCGTATGTACTACAGGCAAAGTGCCTTCGTTTGTTCCTTTTGAAATGTTGCGAAGAGCCCTTAAAGAAACAAAAACAAAAATTAAGAGGGCAGAACGATCTTCCTCGCCTCTCCCGCCTCTTTCACTCAAACTTCTCATGAAACGCGTTCAGTCTGGCGAGTTTCCAGCAAGAATGATACGAAACGGAATCAATACCCTGTCATGATCGCTAAACATCGTGATGTTTTTTTTTTTGCGAGACTGCACTAAGTGTATGCATAGGCTGTCGCTTTAAATTAAACGGGACAACTTCTTGTGATTGGTTCTTCTACGTAAGGTCCAATTTTTATGCCTGCAGAATATGCCTACGCATCGGGGCTCGAGTTAAGCCTTCGCCCGTTGTCGAATAAGTGCGTTGAAGTGCAGCCCGAGTAGCGTTTCCGAGCGCACTTCGTGAAGCTCCAAGAGCAAAGGCCTCGTTTGGGGCGAAACAAGATCCGAAGGCTTTTACGAGGAACATCGAAAAGATGTAAGCGTTGATCAGAAGCGCAGTAACATCAAACACACTGAAAGCTGAGAGCAAACAAAGACAAACTTATGCTGCTTTCTGAAGAGGCATAAAGAAAAATAAACGGCCATTTAACTCCTCAATTGTGTTTGCGCTCCGCTATATGAACGTAGGGCATCATGACCACAATATATTTAAAGTGCGCATGCGAGATTATGTACGCACTAAATGGAGACCCTCTTATAGTTTGCGTCGATATCGAGGGGTGGTAAAAAGGAGCGGGGTTTAAAATGTGCGAGCCTCGTTTGCATTCCTGTACAAAACCTAATTACTTATCTGGAGTTTCTATTCTATTTAAAAGATGGAATGACGGACACGTTCTGGTCTTGTAGAAGATTATTTTTTCTTTGCTGAGATGGTAGGAAACATTCAATTGAAGAGATGTGCAATAGAAAAAGAGAGCTTTAGAATAAGGGACTCAAACGTAAAGGCCCGTGTTTGCTTATCTGTCCTGTGCATGGTGGCCTTGTGGTGTTAAGATCCGACAGCTTTGGCAGTGAAGCTAACAGCGTGTTGATAGCTTTGAAGACTCGAAACAAAATTTCGGTCTAGAAATGAGACGTATGATTACTGGCCCTGAGGCCAGGCATAAATCGCGGCAGACCGGCAGATGTGGTAATGTCAGCCTCAAGGAGTGCATGCCATGAAAGAGATGGGGTGTATTTTCGCAACCGGTCACTCAGTTTTACGCTTCAAAATATATTCCGCTTTAAATAAAAACTATAAAAAACTTCCCAATTGACTCCACATGTACACCCATAAGTTTTCTGCTTCTTCCGTTTTGCAATTTCGACCGCTGTGTTTCTTGTCTGTATCCTTTCGCCTGATAACATAATGCTTGGTTGCAAGTGAGAACTTGTGTCCTCATCTACGTCTGTCCCAATCATTCTTGCACTTGAACCTCCCAGTAATAATATTAACTGTCTCATTATCTTTATATTTTCACTATATGACTTAATGCTCCTCAAATGCACGCCAATACGAAAAAATTTGAGTCCGTTGAAGGTGCATCACGCATTGCGCATTTTCTTAGCTGCCCTTTTTTTTCTAGCCATAACCATTGGCGGAGACAGAGAAAGTGCTTCAGGAGATACGCATTATTAATTTGCCTACTGCGCTGCTAGCTTACCCGCTCTTGTCGGCCTTATTACAAAAAAAAATGCATGAAATGGCCACTGACCACATTCAATGAAAATCATTAGCGATTAAGTCTCCTACGGAGCTGTTGCTCAAAATAAACCATTCACGGCTCTCGCGGCCTATTAGCTTCAGAATTTGTCGCAGTGATCTGGTGTAGATGTCGCTGAGGCTTCCACTGGCCGGATTCAGGTTGTGGGCTGTTACCTGGGTGGTTATTGTCTCGATTAGTTTAAGGTATGCCGATGCGTTGCGCGGTGGTGTGGCTGTTTCTGTTTTTTGCCAATATATTTCGTGTTTGGTGGGTTAGATGCGATCTGCAAGTGCATTCGACGATGAGCGGGCGTTCTGCAAGTCATTGTGCTGCTCTTTGATTCAAGCGGTGAAATTGCCTGTGTATACGACGTACAATGAGAACAAGGCATTTTGTAAGCATATTTAGGGGACTTGGCGTTAGGGAGCACGCCCTTGATGTTCACCGGCGGTGTTCGTAGCTTGCTGGCAGCCACGTGCGTAGTATAAACATCATGTTTCCGAAATGACCGTACCAAAGGCTTACTGATTTAAATAGAATACATAACCTTAACACACTTCGCCTACACCTAAACACCTTTTTTCCAATATGTCTCATCCTGAATAAACTATATACCATTGTACGCTCGGCAACATCTTTCCCCCTCCTTTTTGTCCGCATATCGGAACCGCATTGTGGGACCTTTTTTTTCGTTCTTTTATTCTTTTCTTTTGATACCACTCAGCGCCGCGTTTAATACAAGCGCTTGACAGAATATTGTTTTCTAGCTGCGTGTCCAGGTCTAAATATCCAAGGTTGAACGTTGCAAGACCAAAGAAATTTATGGATGGATGCATCCCAGTTAAACGCAGCCGATTGTCTGCTTTTATAGGCGCACTTAATGACATAAAACTACCTGGCTAGCCTTCCTTCCTTTCACCTTTTCGGAACTTTTCTGAGATCAAATAAGAACAGCTCCACAAACGGACTACTGCTTATGCAGTGTGTATTGCTACTGTGCGCATATTCATGAATAAAAATTATCCCAAAAGCAGGTACGGCTCTGTTGTCGCCAGATGTGCTTTCACGGCCACGTCTCAATGACTTCGCACAAAGCCCGCTTAGCTAAGGAGGCAGGTTAACGACCGACCCGACTCGTTAGACGAGACATCGCTTTCGCACAGAAGGCGGACGCCTGCGACTCACACTTGTACGGGGGCGCGCACCGCTACTAGTGTCTCCAGCAGCCCGCAACTAGGAATTGTCCGCTAATCTGGTGACCTCAAGTATTCAGCAGACCAGGTAGGTTCGACGGGAGGGTCGTTTGCGCTAGGCGCCTTCTTCGGCGTCCCAAGCTTTATCTCGCCACGACACCTTGTTCCCCGCACGAGAGGATGGTCGATCGTACAAGCAGAATCAAGCGCCTGGTGGCTGACGCTTTCATTGCTGTTTTAATGTTCTTTCGTCGCCCGCTGTGCACCTTTGCTTCGTTGTTTAGTTACGGAGCTGTCTTTGCGCTGCGCTCACTTATTACGCTCACTGGATAGTTTTTCTCGCATGCTGTTTTGTTTATATGCCTGTTTGTACCTTCGATACGCCCAACTGCTTAATTTTCTTTCCTTCATTTCTAATTTCTCCCGTGCTGTTGAAGACAAACTGAATGTACAGGCTTCATTTTGTTGCGGCTCACTATTATTTGTGGGGCCAAAACATATTGTGCGTACGGTTGCTTTTATCGCCGGTGTAGCTTATTTTCCGCCTTCTATCATTCAACTCACCGCTAAAACTTCGCTTTTCTCAACGCTAGTTAGATGAGCAATAGTACACAGTTTGTTTGTTTTTTGTAACAAAAAGAAAAAAGAAAAGAATCTTGAAAAACGCTTAAAGAAAAGTTATCATCTACATGAATGAAGGCAAAAAAATTTTTAGACCAGTCTTAGGCGTTGTTAGAGATTTGCATGTTTTCATTAATATTTCTGAAACAGCAACCATCCCTACCTGTATTAAGCACGTTCTACTATTATTGTTCACAGAAAACACTCGTCTTTATTGTTATCATAATTTTTATTCTCAAATTTTTCAGGTTGGGTGAAATGACAGGAGCGCTGAAAATGCTGCCTTCATCAAAGACTCAGGCAGAAGTACTTAAACTTAATCTTATCAGCTTAAAACAGTAAGAAAATTAAAAAAAATATGCTCCGTGTAAACTGCCCCGGTGATCGAGAACCGGAAGCATTTAATTATTATTTTTATTAGTTTATCCACAAGTACATGTTTGACATTAAATGAGAGTTCAATTATACAAAACAAAAGAAAATTAGGTAATGTTAACAGAAAAAAAGATTGGGCATTGCATTCTAGAACAACGGTGGGAAAAAACGATGACCTGAACAAACTAGTTCTAGCTCTGAATTCACGTCCTGCATTATATTGTCAACACGCACAAATCTGTCGTGTGGGTGAAAAATGCACTTTTCTCCTGGAACAGCAACTTTATTGTAATAGATATTACGAAAAATTCGAGCCATATTTTTCTATTTTTCATCGCAACAGTATCCCATTCTAAATCCTGTTTTACGCTGGACATACTGGTTTGTTTCCTGTAATTTACAGAAACATAGCGGGCCGCTAATTTGTGAAATCTTTGTAATTTACGTTTAAAAACTATTGTAGACGTATCCCAAACAGTACAAGCATATTCTAACGTAGGCTTAGTGGAAGTTTTAAACAGTAAATCAGTTGAATACTACGGAAACATTACAGCGATGCCAGGCAAAGAAAAAACCAATCTTTTTCAAGCTTCGCCAGAAACATCAGCGTGCCGAAGCGAACAAAATTTTGATGCAAGAAACGTGCCTAAAACTTATATTTTTAGCAGTATGCAGGAAGTGCCCGTTTTTATTGTAGTTATAATTACGCACAATATTTTTCAACTGGGCTCTGTTTTCTGCAAGTTTAATTTTATGTGCCCCTGTTCGTACCACTGGTGCAGAGATTTAGATCTTCCTGTAAAACACGTGAATAATCTTTTTTCAATACTTTTTACGCCACACAATCATCAACAAACACTCGCTTGCTGGAGCAACATTCTGTGTTATATGATTATTAAACACTAGAAAAGCACTCGTCCCAAAACTTTCCCTGGTGGGACACCTGAAGTCACGGAAGTCTAATTGGAATTAGCTACACCTATAGTTACAAATGAGACATAATCCTTAAATATCTCCTCACCCAGTCACCAGCCTGCTCATTTACAATTAAACGACGCAACTTGTGGACTCAAAAACAAGGACACACCACATGACAAATATTTGGAAATCTATGACCACGCATTCACTGACGTTACAACGGTGCAAAGCTTCATTCACATCGTGTTATAACTACGGCTAATTGTGTAATCCAGACTGCGCCTTGCCAGATGCCATGCTAGTTTGCATTTAGCATTGACTGATGTGGTTCAGAATGTTTGTATATAAGCTGAGCTCCGGAAATTTACACGCTTTGCTTGTTAATGAAATAAACAGTAATTAGAAACTAGACAATTTTAGCCTTTGGAGCAATAGCGCAAACAGGTCAAAGGACCAAGAACGAATAGACACACAGCGCTAACTTCCAACAGCTTTATTGGAAACAAAAGCACAACAAAGTTTATAGGCAATTATTGCCGTGTCATCACAATGCATGCGCAAAATTCAGTGCCAACGTAGGTAGGCAATTTTTTTTTTTGAGAGTCAGACAGAAGGAGTGCTTACACAAGCACTTCCTATTCTGGCAATCTTTTCTGCTTCAATAATTTCATGAGTGCGCTTGTCCTTACTTTTCCCAACTAAAAAAACACTTGTATAGTAATGGCCTGCACTTAACACATGTGTTGCAACGTTTCACAAGTTCTCCTTCTTCTTCGTTTTTATTACTTACATCGCGATTATGCTCACGGAAGCAGTCATTAAGGCAGCGACCAGTTTGACCGACATACTGTCGCCCACATGAGGGCGGAATCTGGTACACCCGGGTTCGAACCCGACCGCGGCGGCTGCATTTTTATGGAGGCGAAACACTAAGGCGCTCGTGTGCTGTGCGATGTCAGTGCACGTTAAAGATCCCCAGGTGGTCAAAAATATCCGGAGCCCTCGACTACGGCACCTGTTTCTTCCTTTCTTCTTTCACTCCCTCCTTTATCCCTTCCCTTACGGCGCGGTTCAGGTGTCCGCCGATATATGAGACAGATACTGCGCCATTTGCTTTCCCCCAAAACCAATTATAATTATTGTTATAATCTGGTACACCACACCTACCTTCCATTCAACAAACGGAGTTTGATCTTTCTTTGTGTATTCATTGGACAAAGGATGAACACATTTGTTTACCTTGCATAGGCTATTTAACTTGGCATTGGCAGAAAAAACAGCTGACACATCTATCCGTTTAGCAATACGCTTAAGATTGTGAGAGATGGTATGCAAGTATGAAATAACTGACATTTTTTTCTTCTGTCTCTTCAAGGGCACATGTGACAAGGTTGCAGCTCAGTGTTCACCTTTCTGAGCAAACTTTCCGCTACTGAAATCTGAAGGTGACAAGGATAGCCAGCATGCGATAGCCTACTGCATTGTTGCTGCAAACTTAGATACATCAAAACAGGCTCTTTTCAATGTGCTTCCATGGATCCTAGCTTTTATGACTTTCGCGGTCATTACCGTGGCCACATGCCGTGGCAGGACTATTTCGTTCTGAACTCGGAACCATATCTTGCTGGAAGACGTCAAAAGGCTTTGGTGGCTTCCTTCCTTCAACCAGAAGCATTTATGCCTTCATACCGCGTGTTGCGATAAGTTAGCGCCCAAATGACCCTAACACCCGCCATCGCCGCAGTTTCCTTATGGCTGTTTGGCTGGCGGTACAAGTGGCGCCAATCCCGTAGTGTCGTTCCTTTCTGTCGTGCTCTGACGTCTCCGTCTGCCGCTCTTCAGCACCTGTCAATTTTTCTGCCTCATGCAGTGGTCGCATTCCCCCTACGTGCATAGGAAAGTATAGAGGAGGGGCCAGATATGTGTCTGAGCATGATCACCGTTTCCAAAGTGGTGTCGAGCATCACGGATGCACGTGGAGGTGGCCATGCACTGGGCGTGCTCCGTAGTCTATTTCTTTGTGTATGCGTCTCCCTGTGGTGACGATCTTGTATAAGGGAGGAGAGAGACTGCAAGGCTTAAAGCTAGTCAGTACGCAACCAACGTAGTTACGTGTATTAAACATGTATTTGTGGCCCATTTTTTTACATTGCAGGACGTAGGAATGACGTGAGAAACATCATCGACAAAACTCTTGTGCGTGCGTTCAAGTCAAAGTAGCGGCTGTGAGTGAAGATTCTGTGTATAAAACGTCTAACCTAGCCCGAGGCCGAACTCGACGTTTCATCGTTCAACAAGAGCGGAGCGTGTATCTAATAACGCTTGTCACTTCACAGAAAAATAGCTACTTGTCAAAATATATTCAATCAGTCAGAAAATGAGAACGCTGAAATCTATAGCTCAAAGAAGACGCCGTACTCATGCAAAGTTTGTTATAGAAGATCAGGAGACAGAGCGGAACGTAGTAAACTGATTATGGTGCCATCACGTACAACACCCACGAAAGCAGACAACACGGGCTTAGAGCACAGCCAATGGTAAATGTTCCGTAAAATATGTAAACCTCAGGAAATCTTAAACGAAGGTACAACTCGCAAACAGTTTAGTTTTTTCCCCGACATCTTCAGCAATTCCTCGAAGTAGAATCTTCTGCCTGCCAACGTGACGGACAGGTTGGAACTGACGGTTCAAAATGCGCTAACCTCGCGGGAGAACATCTGAGAATTAAGGTATGTGATTTTACTACGCGGGTTAATACAACTAAATCTACCCTCGCAGCTGTAGCGCTGGCAGCTTTTTGCGAGTGGTGTCAAATATGACAGAGGTGCGTCAAGACTTTAATGACCCGCAGTCCGACTGCCTATCTGCTCTGTGATCGATGGAAAACTAAAGAGACAAGACAGTTTTACAACTTCGCTTTCGTAGCTATAAAGTTTCGATGGGGGCACTTTACTGCAAATACATGTACTGTTGTATCAGCAAAGACCAGGTCGAAAGCGATAAAACAAGGCATAAACGATGGTAATAGAAAACTGAACATCATTCACGAAAAAAAAGCGAAATACTCCTGATATCCATAATCCTAAATATTACATTGCCGACCACGAGACATAACTTAACCACAAATCAGACATGACTACCCACAGTGTTCTGACACTGGTTGCAAAAACGCCGTTCAGCATAGCTTTTGCCATGCGCTCCTTTGGTTTTATTCTAAAAACAAAGCACCGGAGCCACCGTTTCTTTTTTTTAAAGAAAAAACCTAGCACACACCGAATGTGTATACTTTTACATGATATAGATGGTGTCTCCCTTTTATTAGGCGAATCTCATTAAGCCAATGCTAATAGTAATTTGCTGAGCGTTGGGCCTATTATAAATATTTGCATTCAGCAAAACAATCGCCTGCAAGGGCCTGGAGGGAAAGCTGGCCACCATCATGCATTGATAAATTAAATTACTTTCTCTCGCGCGTATACCCAGATGATAATTCAGGCTTCACGTTGACGAGGTAATCATCGCTCCGTATAAACGACTATTAGCCATCATGATAGCACTCGGGGCCTAATATCATTACTTCCTATCCTAAGAAAAGAATGGCCTGTTTGAAGAATGTAATGACCAAGTATCCAACGGAAGCCCTGAAGTACAGCGAAATGGCGCTGTTCGTTTAATGAATCGTTACAGTAGTATGCATGGTAGACTCATTTGACATTAAGAAAAGAAAACAGAGAACAACCCCGTCACCGGCTGATTATCTAGGTCGATGACTTAGTGCATATAAAGGTCGCGTTTAGAACGACACAAGGCGTGGATGATGAAAGAAGGTTTTTTTCATAGGACTGTAGCATTTACACTGCTTTTGTTGAACTCACATGCGCAGTGCTGTGGGCCTGTGGTGCAGATGACAGTGCACTAGGTCAAATCTTCCCTTTCGGAAATAAAAGAACAGGTCATTTTAGATGAAAAAATAATTTTTCGAGCTAACTATACTTTAGACAATATCTCCGCAAAATATTTTCTCTCAATATGGTTTCAAAGTACAAACAATTTGTATTTTGGGAGTCGCGCGGCTGGAAAACCAAGCGCGAACTTCGAAATAAGCTTCAATTTCACGTGATTGCAGTTTCAAAACCTCTTCTCTGTTGTCGCCATTTTGCTGCCGTGTCAAAGGCGGTTTCGCACCCTTTCCTTTCACACTTTTCAAGATAGCATTAGAGCAGCGCAGCCAACGCTGTAGCTGTTTTCCCGCGAATGCATTTCCAGCGACTGAGGAAATAGCACAGACTTCAAATCTCTATCTCCGTTCGTAGTTTTACTAATAAGAGTCTCTGACTTAAGAAATTTGTCTCTAGTTTGTCTTGAGCAAAAGAAATGATATTGGTATCATTATATTTGAGAGGAATATAACTGTGCGCTCATGTTGTTCCTACTGAATTTTTCTTTATGAATTAATTGATTCACTAGCTTTTCTAATTCCCTAGCCAACCCATATTGTCGGTTCTCATCATTGTATTTTTTTTATAACGAATTCTCACTGAGGCAATCTTAAAAACATCATCACCGGACAAAGTACCTCCTGAATTATGCTGCTCTGTAATTATCGTTAATCATTTATAAACATCTGGCTACCGGCCTGTGACGGAGGCCAATTAAAACCACAAAACTCCTTATAACTCATATTCTACTTGAGCTATTAATAATCGAATCGTAAATTTGGACTCCACACTAAAAAGCACACTTTTATGATAAATGTGATAACAATTGTATCCGATATAAAGAAAATGGTTTTAAGACCGGCACTGCCTCTTAATACAGTCTCGGTCATTACGCAGCGGTGGAAACCTGTGTAAGTCTTGCAGCGGGCATATATACCTGCGGTAAGGATGCCTGTTAACCAATGATCATCGCCAAATATGGTGTTGATTTCCAGCGTTTGAAGGAAATAATCTCAGTCTTCTATTATCTGGACTTCTCGTGCTTTCCCTTCTTCGATGCGCAGTCTTGACTACTGCCTTGGACAAACGCATGCGAAGTGCTTGCAGCCTACACATTTCTTGCATTGCTTGTCCACTGTAGAATAGTTGGTACACTGGTGCTTTTCGACACCGAATCTCAAGCATACTTCAGTTCTTGCTTTCACTGCATCTATAGCTGCTGAAACTGACTAACTAGCTCTTGCATCCTACAATTCATCCAGACTTTGCGTGCCATGCTCGTCTGCACGACAGATTTGCACCGTTTTGACATCCGCCGGATTTCCCAGGATGAGGCGAGTATTTCTTTCCTCAAAACATGCATACCACATCCGAGCACTCAGAAACACCTCAGAATTTTTTAGCAATGCAGGTAACAGTAAAACGATGATTGGTTTCCATTACTTCTCAAGGACTGAATCACGAGAACTTGCATGAGCGCGGTTTCCCAATCACGAAGTTGACGCTTCGACAAACTTGCGCTCATCTTTGCCCAGAACGTTGAAAAAACAGACACCTTGAAAGAGGATATCATAGGATACTCGATTAGTAGAACTCTGCCGTAGCGCTCGAAAATTTAGTCCTTGGCCACATCCAACGCCAGCAGCAGACGCCGCTACATACGAACAGCAAATAGGTGACTGCTAAAACATGAGTGGAAAGTGCGCAATCTTATTCCTACTCCGCCCTCACTCAATGAGAAGCATGCGCACCTCCTTCGCAAAGTTTAACCTATAGCTATCCTCAGCCCACTACTTATCTGCCACTTTGGGTTGCGTGGCACAGCTCACTGTTGCAATAGTCCGAAGATCAGCGCATACAACGAACACATTCTGCACTATTGTCACGCTGTCATTAGCTCTCGTTATTTTTGTTACCCTCCCCCTCCTTCCTGGACTGCTTGAATTCACTCGGGCTCGGCAGGCGCACGCCGGGTTATATTGAAGGAAGCACTCTTTTTCACTGACCTTTAGCGCTGGCCTTAAAGTTCTTTCCTTGTCTTTCATAATGTAAGAAATGTGTGAATATAGTCGCTGGCCATTGCTGCTAAACGTGGGCTTCGACTACGCCAATTATTTGTTTAAAAGAAGGAGGAGATAAAAGGCCCTTGAGAGAAAAAATGAGCTTAAACTGCCTTTTCCCTAACTGTAAACCAGAAGTGTGAAGTTGGGTGAGCGGCATTTTGGAGAGGGAAAGAAGAGGTTGAAGAGTCAACGGAAAGACAAGAAGACGGAGGAGAAAATTAAGAAAGAAGAAAAGAGGAAGACGAAGGGTAAGTAGATGAATGAGCGCAAGATAAAAATGAAGATGATGAAGAAAAAGCCGAAGAAAAGAAATAAGTAGGTGGAAATTTTAGTAAACTTCTCCTTCAAGTCCAGGGCAGAAGGCTGGTAGCCGCCTTCCAAGCTAGCGTAAATAATACGAATGCTCCTTCGTTGTTTCGCTACACTGTACACGGCCTCGTGAGCCGGGAATTCACATAATACTACGGCGCTACCGAATGCAATAAGGTTGATACCATTTATGATAGTGAAATAGGCGGCTGCTCACTCTAAACAGCCCGGCCCACTGGCGGAGTGGTAAATCACAGGCTCCTTTTAGGCAAAATAAGCCTGGTAAGGCTCACTTGCCCAGCCACTGCAATGAAAGTCAGGCTTCATGGTATAGATTGACGGCGGGTCATATTGTTACCGGATCCAATCATACAGAAAGCAAAAAAAAATCCTGGTAAAGTTTATTCTCAGGGCGCCTCGGAACAAGCCTGAGATCAAAGGTTTCTAGCGAGATGTGCAAGCGTACTAATTAGGGAACGCCAGCGTAACTGAAAGCCCTGACTTTCATTACAGCGTCTGATTCCCTCGCTTGCGCCTGGATCGGAATAAATCTGGCCTGTAATTAATTGCGCTGGGAGTGCTGCAAATTAATGCCTCGAGACTGCAGCCGTCGCACGCAGCGTGCAGGGCTGACGGGCTTACCGCGGTCGTAGTTCCCTACGCGATACACCGGGTAGAGACCGCAGACAAGACAGTTCGGAATTAAATTAACTCTTTGATGCCTTATCACAAAGAACAAAATATAGGCAAGATAGATTGCAGCTGCTTTTGCATAGCTCACAGCAATTTTTTTGAAGCGAAAGCTTCACTACGCTAGGTTTTCCAGAGGGCAGCGTCAGTGCAGTCACGTGCCAGGTGTCACGTGGTTTTCACGTGGAAGGTCATGTGACCTAATGACGTCATCACAATCTGCACCGTGGCAGGTGGCAACTGCCTAATCGGGCATTTCATCGACGCTTTAGAGACAATCCGTTCGGCAGTGTGTGTGGCGCTTGTGGAACGCAGCCATGGAAAGGAAGCTTTCGCTTCTCACCAGGGTTAACCAAAGTTTAAACGACTGATAATTTTTTTCTTGAAATTTTAAAGAAAGCTGACCACCAGAAGGGTGATATTATTACTTCTGGATATTTTGGTTCGCACACTTGAAAACATTTGAAAATTTATTAACACTAGCACCATCAAAACGTAAAAATAGTTGGTACGAGCACTAAGAGCTGCATTCTATTTCCTTGAAATAGGTGTCACGTGTGTGACGCATATTTACCAGGTGCCAACATGGCGAGCTACTTAATTCATGGATGTCAACGCCTATGCTTTTGCGTAAGAGAAATTTTCTTCGAAAACCCCTCTTTGACGGCAGCGCGAAAACTGAACCCGACGCTTCTAAGCTAGCAACTCTTTAATGTCCTGCGCACTAACCTATGCTGTGCTTTTCCACAGTACAGAGATGAAATATATATCCTGAACTAGCATACGTCTAGCTCAAATCAAGAGAAAATCTCGAGTAGAATTGAGTCATCCTGAATTCGCGAGCCGCACGTGCCCAGGAAATAACGCCGAACTGTTGAATTGAGCGGCCAAAGAATGAAGTTGCGCACGCTGGACGGTGCCCTTGAGCAATATCGAATAAACGACATGCCCTCGCTTTTGCCAAATGCTCGGCACAAGAAAAGCGGGCACAAATTTATGCGCATTCATTAATGAGCCATGCCCGACGGCCAGAGATGGTTGCACCCATGCGGCTGCTGATACTGCCCGAGCACTGGTTGGGTCTGCTTGTGAAGCACAAAAGCGCTCGTACCGAAAGTGTGCCTGCTTGTGCGGTGCAAATTATGGACGCCCTCGGGAACATTTAGAGATTTCCGAGAAATAGTTCAATGCACCGAAATTCTCGGTAAGAGTTATGAGTTCGACCAAAAAATGCAGTCGTTCGAACATCCCCCCCCCCCCCCCCCCGCCCTGTAGCACTCGCCACCAAAATCAGGTAACTGGAGAGAGAAAGAGAAATGAAAAATATCCAGTGAAAATCAGTTCCTCTTCACATTCTCTATCGGCGCCGTTTTCAGAGCTTTGTTCGCTGCCTATCGGAGAGAATATATTAGGCGCAAGATTTGTAATGGCTGCCGTGACATATCAGCAGCTTGTGTGTACTGCTGGACATGGTGGGTAGGCGTTTACTATGTTCTAGCGCTGTTTTCTGCAACGTGGCAACGCCATCCGTGCCGCCTAAGTTAATAATAATAATAATTGGTTTTTTGGGGAAAGAAAATGGAGCAGTATCTGTCTCACATATCGGCCGACACCTGAACCGCGCCGTAAGGGAAGGGATAAAGGAGGGAGTTAAAGAAGAAAGGAAGGAGGAGGTGCCGTAGTGGAGGGCTCCGTAATTATTTTTGACCATCTGGGGATCTTTAACGTGCACTGACATCACACAGCACACGGGCGCCTTAGCGTTTCGCCTCCATAAAAACGCAGCCGCCGCGCATTTACGCTTTTTAGGCTAGACGGAACAATTTTATTATCTTTCGTGACGACCTCTGCTTACGCGATCGTGTATAGACGTTAGTGTAGGGAAGAAAAATAACTTAATACTGATGACGGTGAAGATCTCTGGGTATGTGTCACTTAACATAGGCACTCAAAGAAAAAAATAACGCGCGGAGACTTCTAATTAAGCCCACTAAAAGAACTCAAACCAAATCAGCCATTGCTGAGTCTGGCTGCTGAAGTTATTCCCAGTATACTTTCAAGGGTGCTAACGCTCCATTCTTGAAACTGCGAAGCAGAACACTATATTTATTTTAGAAGTTGGACTGCAGTACTTTTACATACATTTTCTAACTAGGATGGCATGTCCTCGAAGCAACGATATGAATGGTTTCCAGGTCTCCGATATTAATGACTTGTATTGCGGCTTACTTTCCCCTGTTAGCAGGATACTTTTTAAGGTAGAAAAATGGGCGTATTAGCGGAAGCATTTTCTTAAAAAAAGTGAATGATCAGAACTCATAAAACGGCACCTTAGGTGAAGTATCGATCCACCGTCGATGACGCGAGTATTATTGAGGTACGCCTGACAGTACTTTCCAATTGGTATTATGGCCGATAAGAGGAGAGGCGCAAGGATAAAAAAAACACAGGAGAATATGCAATGTGACAGCGGTTTGTTTGTCCTTCATTAAATTGTATTTCGCCGTCAGTTTTTCGTTTCAGTGCTGCGTAGTATTTCCATAAGTGGAGCCGTCTAGACGGGGAAGTGTGAGTGGTTGGGTGGTGAATACGGCCTTCTGGACGGCGAGATGGGTGGTTCTGTAAGGAGTGACTTGGTTGGGTGGTAGTGGAGGGTGACTACTGAACGATTAAGGTGTGTTTAAAGCTAAGATAGGTGGAGCTGGGTGATGGTGGTGGTTGGAGGGTTTTAGAGGGAGTGATGGGTAGGAAACGGGTGCAGTGCAAAGGTATGCGGTTGATGGGAAAAGGCCTCCTTGTAGGTGGCGGCGGCATCGCACAACAGATGCACAGATTTTGCGTAAGTGAGGGTAGTAATCCTAACGAACAAAAACTTAAAATCAAAGAGACCAAAATAGCGATTATTATAGTCGTAATGCGAAAGCATTACTAGTCTCATTACCAGGAAACCCGGCGGCGTGAGTGTGTGTACTCACAGAAGGTACATAAAATCTCAGCGATGGAAAGGAAAATAGGATGACGTCATCAAGCGGCAGCATCACGTACACAACGATCCGAGCGCTGCCACTTCAGGCAATTCTAAACACGTCCTTCGCATACATATACAGGACACTGGCCAACCTCCATGTGGTGCCGGTTTTCAAGAAATTCGTACCAGAATTGTGACTCAACCGTTTGTCTTACAGCTTAAAATTGCTAGTCAAGTTCCTAATGAAGCTTGCAACAGGCATCGGGACCGACGACTTATGCACCTTCAATTGTATGCCTTCCCAGACTTTCGTATCAAAATTGTGATGTAACCGATCATCGTCCACCGTTCCAGGTGGTGTCATACACTCATGTGCTTGTGTGGATGCTGTCATACTTCGAAAAAAAAATACTGATTGCCTGAAATAAACTCAGTTCGTAAACCGCAACCAAACCTCAACCTCTTGCGTCCACGAAATGCTTACGCATTGCCACACTTAAGCAGTCCTAAGTGCCCCTGCCGAATATTTATGTTACTCAGTTCTTATTAATTGCCGTGCCCGCAAGCAGTTCGCACCAATATCAGAGGCTGCGTTGCTTGCAACCATTGTCTGAGGGTGAAAAGAAAAAGAAAAAAAGAAAATTCAGTTGTACTTTGACCGAAGCCCTCACGGCAAGGCTAACAAATGTCTTCTATTATAATTTTATATTCCTATATATGCACGCTTTCAGTGCGTATTTCATTCAAGCACTGCTAATAAGACAGTAACGTTAATGAAACTCTGCCCACCTAGGCGTGCTAAGTGTCATACTATCTGTTGCCAGCCTGCACCTGCTGATTGGTCAGCTCAAGTAGGCTAGGCAGTGGTGACAAGAAAACTTTATTTCTATTTCATATTTACCATTGGACTCCTCGCAGTGGCTAGGTGGCTTTTGAGTCCGCAGTTTTCCTTATAAAAATGGTCTAAAGACATTCTATAGCGATTTTTTAGATTCTAGTGCCACCATTTAGACATTTACTTAAGTCTGCAGAGAATCTGCAAAGAGTTAATAACCGCTTTAATTTCCTTTCGCTTGTAGACAGTATATGAACCATCTTGCCTAAGTCTATAGCAGACAGCAGCCTTAATTTGCTTTGATGAATAAACGGTTTATAGACTATATATAGACTAAAATCTGTAACAGCCTTGATATCTATTCCCTATAGACTCTCTATAGACTCTCTGTAGCCTAAGTCTATAAAACCCTTAATTCGTTTCTTATATAGACGGTCTATAGACCTATCTGAGTATACAGGTCTATAGATGGTCTGTAGTTTTTGAAGACGTTCATCTTGAAGCCCGTCGATTCGAACTGCGGCACTCAGGGATAAGAACGAAGCAGAAGCTGCAATCTCTGAATGCGGCAATCGACTCAATTATTCAGTGACTGGAATTTTCCCCCTGATCGACGGATCGTGAAAAGCCCCGAAGTCTTTGCGTGGTTTGCTGTCATTCCTATAGCGTTACTCAGCGCCAGTTACTAGCCGCACCTGCACTTGCGCAATTTTTCCATACCGCTATCTAAAGAAAAACGCCTGTAGCAAACCACCGTATTCTTTAGATTAGGGAAAGGAGAATTCGTTCAGCCCGAAGGGTGGGGATGGCCTGAGTTTTGAAAGCTCAAACGAGCAATTTCTAAGTGACCTGTGAATTCGACAGGCTGTAAACAGAAAGCCGGAAAATCAATGGAAATGTAAGAAAATCCAGCAGGCTCCATCGAATGAGAAGGAAAATTTACACAATGCACTTGAACCTTACGCCTGAATAAAAAACTCCGCGCACTTTATGTGACCAGTGAGGTAATTACGACTCAGGGGAGGCCTTGATCGAAGCTTGGTGACAGCTTACAAACGACTTGGAAGCTCATGAGGTGTTCTAAGGAGCCTTTAGGCAGCCAGCAAGCAATTGATAAGAAAACAGCAGATTTAACGATTGAGAGAAAAGTAAGGAAACACAGGTTACGAAGTGGACACGTGTTCATCATCCACTGGCTGAAACTGGGAGAGGAAGCATTGCACCGCATCATGAGTGAGGAACTTTCTCAGGAGACATTTCTGGAATATAAAAAATAGAACTTACGATTGCGTGGCCCCGCCGCGGTGGCTCAGTGGTTAGGGCGCTCGACTACTGATCCGGAGTTCCCGGGTTTGAACCCGACCGTGGCGGCTGCGTTTTTATGGAGGAAAAACGCTAAGGCGCCCGTGTGCTGTGCGATGTCAGTGCACGTTAAAGATCCCCAGGTCGTCGAAATTGTGGCGGAGCCCTCCACTACGGCACCTATTCTTCCTTTCTTCTTTCACTCCCTCCTTTATCCCTTCCCTTACGGCGCGGTTCAGGTGTCCAAAGATATATGAGACAGATACTGCACCATTTCCTTTCTCCAAAAAACCAGTTATTACGATTGGGTGCACTAACAAGTTTAATGTCGGAAATTTTGTACGCGCGCGGTTTGTGAGCCGAGTTTTGGAGAAACTCCGGCCTGTGTAATGCTCTCCGGGTGAGCGAATTCCCGGATGATGATCAGTAATGTTATTGTTGATTTGTAATCGGTGGGAAATGAAAAAGAAAAGGAAAAAGATAAAAAAGAGGGTGAGATGGCGCTACCGCGTCTACTCCTAAGGCGAAGCTTAGGCGTCCCCTTAACTTTTGTTCTTTCTTAGAAATAAATAAACAACATTCTATAGTGTCATCTCTTGTGCCAGTCAAGTAGGTAGATCAGAAAAGACGCTCACTATGAGGGCACTATTCATGAGAGTTTAAGCAATTAAATATAGAACAATATAACACTCCTACTGACAGTTTCTATAGGACCAAATGTTCTTTTAGCCAAATGTTCTTGCAGTTCAAGTTATGTACTTTTGCCTACTAGCGATCATGTTCTGCGTTGCACGCGACTTCATATCTGCTTCATTTCTTGCTTTATTATCCAGCGCTACTGTCGGTATGTATACCTTGAGCGTCATAGCTTTTTAGGTTGCTGATTTATTCCAGCCCGGCGTTTCTGGCATCAAATAATTTGCTACTTACGCGTGTCTATTTTGTTCTCTTTGCTAATGTAATAATTTTATTGTGCAATCTCTGTAATGTCAAACCTCTTTTCGCTTCATATCTTAATTTTTTGTACTCCTGTTTCCCCTCCCCGTCCCTTTATTTTTGTTTGTCACGCCCCACTCCCCTCTATAATGCTCACCGGGCCAAGAAAGTAACTGAAATAAATAAATAAATAAATAAATAAATAAATAAATAAATAAATAAATAAATAAATTTTATATATTTCTTTATGCAATAAATGGAGTCAGTATGGAGAGTGTGGAGTCGGTATGGACATTATGGAAAGCGCGTATGAAAGCTTACGGACTCCATATGACGTCATGCACATTTTATGGAAGTTTCTTGCAAATTTTTGTGGAAAGTTTATGGAAGTTATGCAAAACACGTATGGTTGTCCATATATTTTACACCCACTGCGTTCGTAGTGATAGTTCTGAAACAAAAAAAAAATAGATTTCTCTTTGCGACGGAATGCAATCGAGGCTAGCAGAAGCATAATTCACGTTCACAACATTTCTTTGACAACGTAAAATTGAACAGCTTATTAATATACCTTGGACAACTGTCTACGTCACTAGTCGGCTCGTTTCTTGCCTGCGCGTACAACGTGAATAAAGTGGCCTACCTTCCCTGCAATAATGGCGAAATCGAACGGCGAGGAAACTTGGCCCTTTCTTTTAGACGCTCTGAGCGGCATAATTTTACGTCATGGCATAATTCGCTGGTTTATCAAGGCCGTTGTCAGTCAAGGCAGGCTCGTACACGGTACAACCACGCTCGTTAACTTTTCTGCCAGCGCCAGTTAATGAGTCATGAATAACACTGCGGCCGTGGCAGCCGGCCGTGGCGGGAAGCCGTGTATCATGTATGCAGATGGGGGCAGCGCCGACGTCCCGCACCCCATCCGCGTAGTCGTGCGTGAAGGAGGAGCATTGGTGCTTGACGATCGCGATGGAGCTGCACGGATGTCCAGGCGCAAGACGAATGTTCGACTATCTCGAAGCTGTGGCTAATGCTGGAACATCGCGACGTTTTCATTCCAATGAACTGACATGGAACGAGGGGTGTTAATCTTGTGTCTATGTCGTCGTTGCTAGGTGATGAAAATTTTGTCGAAAGTTTGCAAAGGAAAGCTAGGAACGGCCCGTTCTGCTGAATTCAAGCCAATTCAGAAAAGCGGAGAACAACAGCAGTAACACTTCGATCTAGTGGGAAATTTTGACTATAAATGGCAAGCAAAGAACCCACTTAGAAGCATTTCATATTGCGAAACTTGGGATCCATGAAAACCTAAAATTATCTTGACCGGCTCGCCGCATGGACTGCAGCTGACAAAGGGTCGGAAGGGGTGCCACACACAAGCGCACCGGTGCATACTTTCGAGTAAAATGCTTTCAGGGGCAGCAGAGGACTGTTTATTCGAGCACTCTATTGAGTTTCGCCCTGAGATGGCCCAGCACTAGCGGCAGTGTACTATTATGAACAATATGAGCAGGAATACAGGAGGGCGAGGCAGATAGCTTCAAACCTACCTTGTGGCGATGCACGGCGGTTGCTTTTCTCAACATTGTGGAAGAGGTTCTGCTGCGTTGCCAGCTTCTGAGAAATAGAAGAACGCACCACCCTTTGCACTTTGTGTCTTAAAGCGGCCGCCACGTATGTCTACAGGTATGATTTGAAGTTATCGGGCACGCGCTTTTATGCTCATGCTCATATTACTCATGATAGTAAATTGCTGAGAAGCTGTAAAGCACTTGACGCAGTGTACATTGCATTCATCAGGAAAGTATTGTTTTGCTATAAGCAACACCTAGCAAGCAGGAACTTCGAAGAGAGCCCTGTTCTCTGGATTCCTTGATTAATTAGTTAAATTGTTGTGCACGCGGACTGGGCCACAAACAAGAAAGTTCCTATGACGTATGACGGCACTGGATTTAAACGCGACGACACTGAATTGGGTGCCACGTAATCTGGGCCTGCGAGGCATGAAAACAGTGTCCTTGCTGGAATACATTGCTTTGAAAATACCTCCCCGTTACAAACTGTAAGCACAGGCACTCTTACGATGCTTCGTGACGCGAGCTTTGTCGATTTCAATGAACAAGCTCACAATAAGAGCTATTGTAATTTTGCATTCAGTCAAAAGGTTAGTCCGTTCTTTCTGTTTGCACTTGAACTGCTTGCGTTAGGTGTCTCAGTGTTTCTTTATTATATGCCGCTGTTTAACACTTGCTTCGTTGTCTAGCACAGCACCCCGTGCTCGTGAACATCACGAAGATAATAGTTTTAAAAAAAGTTAGCCCTATAAAAGGTGCGCGGAAATATCAAACGAACCATGTGGGAGAATATCTGAGGACGAGATATTGAAAGCTATAGCACGATTCGAGTATTTTGAACTGCTTTCTGGCCTTACATAGCAGGATCCGCGTTCCATGTTGCATATCTTATAGTTGCCAATGCTCCATCGCATGTTCCTGTGCTTACCGCCAGGGCTCCTCTTGTCTGCATCCCCTGATGTGATTCGAGTAGGAGAAGGTTTAACTTAGTCACTCGAAAATTCATGAAGGTTCTTAGCACTAGGCCATTACTGTATTATCTCAGCAAGCCTAACGCAAGTGGCCTATTCCTAATGTCGCCAAAAACTTACTTTATTTGCCTCAGTGTTCTTACAAGTCAAAGTTTACGTTGCGGCATTCAAGGGCTATGACACATACACCTATTCGCAGAAAGAATGTATTCTAGTGCAGCCAGTTCCAGGAGTGAAGCATATTTATATTTCCAAGCATCGAACCATAACTGAATGTATTCGCTTTTTTTTTTACAATGTGTTTGCGAGGAAAATTGTTATGCATGCATCCGGAGTGACAACTCTGGCGTGCTGACACTGTTGCTTTATTTATTCGTATGCAATGGCCTAAGCTTAGAGTGAAAAATGCCCTGCCATTCTAGACAAGCGATTGCTCCAGGAGGCTTTAGCCAAGCTGCAGGGTCTATACAACGATTTTCATCTCCAAAACCAATATTGCTTTCATACAGTGTTAATGGTGGACTATAATGAAAAATTAGAATTAGGACCAAACACGGTCCTTTTTTTTTTAACCGTAAACATTATTTGAGTGCTCAAATTCATGCTAACAGGGCTGTTCGAATATGAGAAAATTTGGAGTAACGAATCCAATATCCTTCTATTCCTTTCCCTGAAATAATCAAAAATACTCTTAAGATTTCGAATAGCTGGAACGAAGTTATCATTAGGCACGGTGTCGTTTTTTCGACAAATGTTTCCAAAGCAGGGCCTGCTTTGACGCCACACAGCATGCTGCAGCAATGCGTAAGCGCGCAGAGATGGAGAGTTCTCCTTCGCGAAGCGGTCCATTAGTGTGCCGGTGCTGATGATGTTTATGCATGGCCTGCACGATTGGGGTGCGTGACAGGGCCGAGTCAGGTTTACCGCCCGACATCGGAGTCTCCATGACCACCCCTGGCATCAATTGAGAAGCGGCCCTAGTTTATGCACTATCGTCTTCACTATGAAATGTTAGTGCTTATATTCGTATGATATATTAAACACTGAGAATACGCCGAATAAGTGTTGAGTACCACCCTCTGGACAAAAGGGCTGAATATTTTGAAAACTATACCAACAAGTCCACCAATTATACCGCTGTACTGTAGCACCGCTGCTAGCGCTTCACGGTTTCGCCCGATTATTTGTTTTAAACAAATATTTGCAAAAGTAGCGAATACTCTTAAAGATATTCAGTTCGTAATCAATGCGGTTGTAACACTGTTTGGTAGTTGATTCAGTTTTTGCTAGACTATTCGTATTTTATTCGGTAGCAAAACTACACAATTCATGTTGGATTCGGCTTCGAATAAGTACGGTTCGCACAGCCCTGTATGGCGAGTCAACAAATAGGCTTCTTACTCTATGCACAGCAAGTGTTTACTGCTAACGTATAGTATAGGTCTTCAAAAAAGAGGAAAACAGACTGTTGCGTAATTGATCATTCTTTAGGGTTACTCCGAAACCACCATTTCTGGGAATAGATGGCGCTAATTAACGGGTGTTCAGAATTTCTGCGCGTGGAAATATTTGAGTACAATATCAACTTCACTATTAGTTGAAGTAAAAGGACGATAAGTTTACTCAGCCGCTTTTTCTGGCTTAGGCAGTTTTAGTAATTTTCAACATTCGTTAGAGCAGCGCAGACGAATGTGCTTCGGCATTTACAAAACACTGAAACCGATTATAGAGTGTTCGTCAAACCTTATTAGAGTTGTTGTTTAAGTTCAACAGAAGGAGAACTCATTGATAAGAGGACTTATCGAGCGGGTGATGATAAAGTAAATCCAGGTACTTACCACAAAACATGACAAAAAGAAAACCTCAGCGGTAACCCGCTTGAAATCTGATCAAACTCGACGGTTTGGGTGCCAGATAACGATTGCAAATAATCATGTTTCAGACGTTTTTACTTCTCTTTCATTTTTTCCTTCCCAAAGAAGAATGCAAAGCTGAGGATAAAGAGGAAAAATAAGCGACTGGCTTGACATGGCTGCTTTCGAGAACTAAGCCACGTGTCGCCACCAGACCACTCTCTTCGCCCTTCGTTAATTTCGAAGTAAGTCAAGTAGAAGCGTAATTTTGAACCTGCGCGCCATCTCAGAAAACGTTCTAAAATCTTAAGAGGGGAGAATGAATAATTATGGCGACAGCAAAGGCGCGAAATGTTTGCGCTTCATTCGATATCAAATTCGGTGCCGGCGCAAAGTCTCGGTGCCGGCACAAAAAGCGCACCGGAGAAAAGGGAAAAGAAACAGCAAGAAGAAATAAAATGACAAGAAAAGAAAGAAAATCCACGAGCCATCTTCTTTTTCCCGCCTATTCCACCTCATTCTTCGATTACGACCGGAGAGCCCGCGGTGAACAATGTATGCTGCATGCCCCACAGAAAGAGTTTCCTCCTGTCCCTCGTATTGCAATCAGGGTTCCTGGCATTCGCAGCTCGACGTTCTCTCCTATCTCCTCCCCTTTATATTTGTTGGCGCCAAAGACTAGGCCACGAAATCCGTGATATCTTGACGGTGTTTACCGGGTTCTCTCTCTCTCTCTCTCTTTTATTTTCTTGTTCTATTGCCTTTCTCTTTCCTTCCCGAGACCCTCTTCAGCGCCAATAACCCGCCCACTCCGACTAAGGCTTCTGAAGGAGTTGCAAAGAGTGCGAAGGGCGAAAGTAAGCGACTTTTCGCATGCTTTTCCGGATCTGGAATGCGTTCACGATTCACCGCGTCTTTGCAGAACCCAGCTCTGTTTAGAGGCAACGGATCTTGCTTGCTCTTGTTTTGCCAGTATTTTTTCATAGTTCTTTTTAACGTCACTTTTATTTTTGCCATCAGTCATTGGGGTAGCTTGCGGGGGGAAAACTTCGTATCTTACCACTTTTCTCGGTGTAGCCCGGAACGTCAATCGCTGCTGCTCTTTGATCGCAAATGCTGGAGATTAAACTCAGCGAAGCCACTCCGTCAGTTTTGCAGATGAAAGAAAGGAAGCATCTTTTTGTCAAATATCAGCAGACAAAAAAAGAAATGGCAAGAATATGCCAAATAATACCCTCCTTACTCTGCGTATTCCACTCCTACACTCGCTCGTATATGTAAGGGAAAAGATGCCCTTATGTCGCTCTGCAGTGACAGCGTTGCCCCACTTCGGCCAGCGGTCATAACATATCTGTGCTCTGTAGCAATGCTTCCAGATGCACTGATCATAAAGTTAGGCACTCATGACGTCACACGATCATAAAGCCAAAAGTAAGCGAGCACATGAAAAAAAAACGAGTTTGACAATGTGTACTCCTTTAGCTGTTTGCTGTTGGTGCAGTTTGCTGTTGCAACGAGGCCAGGAGGTGTTTCAAAAGATTTCCCTCTCTCCACCTGCCTCCTACCAACCGCCCCCTCTCCTCCCTCTCTCCTCACTAGCAGGAGAAAGGAGGGAAATGCCGGAAGAAAAATATAACTCCGCAAAGATGAAAATGACTCAGACAACACGAGGCCTACATAAGAAATAGACAGCCTTCCTAAGAATAATCTGTGAAAAAAATGAAGCCAGCGGAAGCTTTCCCTTCTTTAATTGCTCTGGAAGAGCAGTCTGGGTCTTGCAAGCCTCATCGGTGACTGTGTCTGAAACAGCCGCCGGCCGTTGCAGTGGCGCATCGCTTAACCGTTGCACCACTCTGCCGGCAGTAGTATGAGAACTTGCCGCGATCTATCAATGAGCCACATTCTGTGTAGTGGCGTTGTCGTAATTGAAATAAAATCAAGATTGAAATATATTGAGGAGAAAATAGACAGAATCGGTGTTGAATTAAAATAGGAAGAGACGTGAAATTAGAATGAAGTTGGAATTGAAACAGGTTGGCTTGAGAAAGAAGAATTCTATCGCATTTCCTCCGCATCAATCCAATATCACATTTCTTTTCCTTTCAGTTCCGGCCTGCTTCATTAGATCTCGCTTCAGGATGCCTTTCTGCACATCTTAGCCTTAGCTTTTCTGGTATTCACGTCAGTTACCCTGACTGCTGTGCAGCATTCACACTTTATTTCTACGACCGCCATGGTGGCTCAGTGGTTAGGCGCTCGGCTACTGACCTGAAAGACGCGGATTCGATCCCGGCCGTGGCGGTCGAATTAAGATGGAGGCGAAATCCTAGAGAGCCGTGTACTGCTCGATGACAGTGCACGTTAAAGAACCCGTGGTGGTGGAAAATTCCGGAGATCTTCCCTACGGCATTCCTCATAGCCTGAGTCTCCTTGGGACGTTACAGCCCCCTAAACGATAAACCACACCATTAAACTTCTATCTGGAAGAAAAAATTTAGGCCTTCTCTATGAAGTTCGTTGCTTTTCCTTCTAATCTCATCTTCCTGATGATTTGATTAAAGTTGGGCGGAAAAAACGATGACTTACGTTTGCGGACAGCTTTCTCGTGTTGTATGCGCGCCAGAAAGCTGCATTCTTTGAAGACGAGAAGTCCTCAGCTTTTTTTACACCAATAACTGTATTGTGCACCTTTCCCAGGATTTGTGAAGTTCTTGTAGCAATTAACGTTGGACTTGCTTTGTTCAGCCTCGACCACTTAAACAAGCTCGGGGCGGTATTTCCCATCGATTCTTTTGCCAATTTCTTCCTTTGCTGGCTTACTGCTTTCCTGTCCGTCAGGTTAACTGCTTACATCAGAACTGGTGGCTGATGTTGCTTCCTACGATGCCAGACGTCGTTGCCGGTGATCACTTAAAACAGACGAACTAAACAATCAGCAACTACGAAATGCGCTAAAGTATTTTAATTAGTTTTGATGTTTTGTTACGTTCTTACATACCACAATGAGAATAGAAGTCTTGTGGAAAGGGAACATTAATCTGAGTGCTGCCGAGCTGATGAGCGTTGCCATGAACGTTGGGAAAAGCGCTAAGCTGCGAATGCACAAAATACGTTGGTGTTCGAAAATATGAAGATCGGGACGGGACGAAACGAAAAACGACATCTCTTTGCCAGCCTCCTCAAGGCGAGTTAGAAAACCTGGTAGCTGCACTTTGTTTTCATTAACGCTAATATCTAGAAAAGGTTAAGATTGTTTCCTGGTGCCGAAGATACCTTCGTCAGCACGCTTTACACGAACGCTCGATTGCGCGTCCTGCGCTTATGTTACAGCGACTGAGCGCTGAGCCCAAAACCATGCTGAACGTCGTGTTTGCGGCGGCTGGAGCAAGCTCATGGCCTGCTTTCACCCCAATATTGTCTCAGATCCAGCGCTCGATGTCCAGCGGCGCTAATGTGAGTAGAAGACGCGCGCTCGAGCGTTCGTGTTAAGGGTGCTGACGATGGTACATAAAACACTACGACAAAACGGCTCGTAACAAAAGGCGTCCTCAGCTAAAAAAAATTTCATGTAAGAGCAAACGGGGTAAATTAGACACTGAGGCTGTTTTCCAGAAGATGGCCACATCTCTAGCGTCACAACGCAACACTAGCCTCACAGCGTTCCGTAGTCGTCTCAGAGTAGCAACTTAATGCGCTTGGGTGAAATATGAGAGTGTTCAGAGCAGGAAATCTTCTTTATTTCAGGAGAGCGGGGGGAGAGGCGGTTGCAGGCCATGTCCCCAATTCAGCCACAAAAACCGAGAGGCTCCTGGTGCAACGAAGTAGTTACGCTTTCCGGTGCCACCGCATAGAAACGCAACGGAGAGAAAACAAATTAGAGAATAGCAAATAAAACAACTTGCGCGCAGAACACGTGCCCTCTGCGGCAAGACAAGCCTGGCAGCAAAGCGTAGGCGGGATATCAAAGTCGCAGGCAAAACCTAGACTGCTCATGGATTGACAGCAGCGGCATTCGGAAGAAGGGGCGCACACAGCGCGCCCGTCACGGCCCGGGATCCGCTGTGCTTCGCCTGTGCTCGAGATCCCTGGGAACGCCTGCGTGTCTCGCGTATGCATGCATGATCGTGCGTACTTATGCAAACAGCCAGCGAATGGATACGCGCGCCAGCGCGCTTTGCTCAAACAAGAGCGCCTCTCTCGCCGACATCCCTCGCAGAGAACAAAGACGGCACGCGAGAAAATAGCTCGTCTTGTTTTATCTTGCGACCTGGCCAATTGAAAAGCGTAGGCTATGAACTGGCATGCAGCTGTAATGTTCTCGCTAGGTCCTGAAGGGGCACTACGTAGCTCTGCATCTTTCTCTTTTTCATTTTCGTTTGCTTCGTGGTGCCTCTTTCAACAGTTGAACGAAGCCTAGTCTCCATATCGAACTGTTATTTGCCGGCGCACACGTGCACTTTCAAAAGAACGCGTGTTGATAACTGGACGCAGTGGAGTCAGGGCGGAGGTTTTACTGGTCATGAACTTTTATACGCTTTCTGAGTGGAATAATATGAAAGGTGCCTGAATTAGTTAGGATGCAAGCAAGTCGCCGTCCTGCGAGCTGACCCGATGGCATAGTCTTCTCACGTGGAGAGAAAATGCTACGTTAGGGGTGTAAAGAAAAACTTACTATTCCAATTTTGCGCTTCCCATGAAGATATTGAGAGTTAAGTGACATTGGGAAAAATAACAGTCGTGATTAAACACACTTCCGGCGCTTTTTAGTGCGTCTGCGCCCGCTGCAAAAGATGACTAAGAAGTCCGTAATGTATGAATGGCTCCGAAGACCGTGCTTGCCAAATCGGCTGCTCCCCGCCGTCGACGCACGTACGCGACGCAGTCACTCGAGGCCGTCTACAACGTCATTTCATAGCGTTACGCTGAAACGCCACGACCGCCAGTAAGGTGCGACTAAGCGAGCTTGATTTATTTCATTTGTAAAATTTGTGCCATCAATTCTCGTTACCTGACAAAGAGTGCGTTTTCTCACGGCTTGTTGTTTGTCATGTCTTGCGTCATCGATCAATGAAAGAAGGACAAGTCTGCTAACACGCTGTGTTGACAGTAACTTTCAAAAGTTCTGTCTTCAGTAATGTAAGCAAAAAATATTACAGAAGATACGGGTCAACATCGACATGTTTTGAACCATGTGTACACAAGCCGCCCGCTTTCTTGAATGCTTCAAACTGCCATTCTCTGGAAACGAGGAAAAAAGTTGTGTCACGATGCGCCGCATTCTCCTTCAAGACAAGAAAACGTCAGCTGAGAGGAAGGAAAAGTAGCCAAAAATGAAGTCAAAAAATTTAAAAATATTACCCAGAAGTGCGCTTGTTTCCTTCGAAGAACTGTGATTATATAGTTTGAGACCTCAGCACAGGCAAAAAGGTTACGAAAAGACAGCAAGCAAAGCTATTCGCGTAAAATCAAAGGCGCCCCTGGTCCATAAAATTTCACTCTGTTATTCGCCATTAGTAACAAGTGCCCTGGTGGCGAATATACCGGACTCTGTCGTTTAATCTGCTTTACACTAGAGGAAAAATGATATCTATCATTGATGTTCTATTCTCATTTTTTGAGGGAGAAAAGAATATCACCATACGTTTCATGCCACTTACCACGCACATGGGCGCTCATCTGTTAAGCTAAACTGCGGCAAACAAGGTTGTGTAGCGCGGTCATAGTCAACGCTAGAAACAAGGTAGTACACTCAAATAAAGAGAAATGCAGGCTCTGCCCTGGACGAAGCATAATGAAAGATGAATAACCTTTCAAGATCACATTTTTTTCTCTATCAAACATTTAATGAAACTAAGCATGCAAAACACTTGTAGACGGCGGTGAAGGTTTTGTTTAAGCTCGTACTTGGATCTAATTAGTATCCTTGCTTAAATTCTCATTCCACATTTTAAATTTTCTCGCGTTCTTTACAGCTTAGGGACGCATTAAAGTAGTTTTATGAATTCGGTTTTTTCTTTTATTCGAAGATTTTAAGAAACGAGATTTTATGTTAATTTCTATCGTGACATGATTTCTTATGTTCTAAATGTTGTTGTGTTGATAGTCTTATAAACGTGTTTTTCTATAGCGTCTTCGCTAATCAAGTGAAACAAAAAAATCACTCCCAAATATAACAATATCAGTAAATAATATGATTATAGTGGTGTGGTTGCTGCAGTAGCAGTATTAGTAGTGCTGATCTCGCACGTTCTATAACATCAGTAGTATTAGAAGAGCTTTTATGGTTGTGGCACTATCTTGTCGTGCACGATTATATCGCTTCGTCAACGTCCGCGTCACTAACGCCCATAAACAGTGAAGCTTAGAGCGGAAGCGGAAAAGCATTTTTTGAGGTCAGGAGCGAATATACGAAAAAGAAAACACCGCTACTACGGCGCTAGTTGTGAAGCAAATAAAAAGGCCGCGTACCTACACTACGCCTCCGTACGTCCGCTCGCGACGCGTCTGAACAAACCTGCCGCGTTGTGCATGCTATATATACACTCCTACCTCATCAAATCCCTTGCAGCGCAGCAAAACCTAGAGCGAAATAAAACAAATTCAATTTGTAAATACGTTCGCATGTAAGAACGCTCTATATGTCAGTACGCACGACCGGGATTGATCATCTTGCTAGCTTACGAACCAATTGAAGAAATGTCTTCAAGCGCGTAACGGGTTTAAGATTTGAATTTTCTCTTTGACTGTCCCCACCTGTGCGGCCTGCGCAGTGCTGCACGGTTTTAGAGGGACGCGAGCGGAGAGCTCCAGGAGCCCGAAAAGGAGACTCGGGAGGCGTGAATCTCGTTCGCGTACGCGGCAGTAAGCGGTGAAGTGCCGCTATGAATATCGCATGGCGCGCAAACTGAGGCGGACACGCCGAGGCTCCATTCATCTCTCGCCTCGCGCCTGGGGTTGTTGGCGTGTGGCGCACGGCCGTTTATCAGTGCCCGCTCAGGTGCCGTGGTCACGAACCATTTATAAAAATGCCCCTGATACCGCACAGCAGACGGCTCGCGTGGGAGCTCCACGCTGCCTTAAGACAGCCATTCAGAATTAGGGCGGGGCAAGAAGTAACTAGAAAGCAAAAACCGAATGAGGAAACAGAAGCAGAGGAAATAATAATAATAATAATAATAATAATAATAATAATAATAATAATATTAATTGGTTTTTTGGGGAATGGAAATGGCGCAGTATCTGTCTCATATATCGTTGGACACCTGAACCGCGCCGTAAGGGAAGGGTAAAGGAGGGAATGAAAGAAGAAAGGGAGAGAGGTGCCGTAGTGGAGGGCTCCGGAATAATTTCGACCACCTGGGGATCTTTAACGTGCACTGACATCGCACAGCACACGGGCGCCTTAGCATTTTTCCTCCATAAAAACGCAGCCGCCGCGGTCGGGTTCGAACCCGGGAACTCCGGATCAGTAGTCGAGCGCCCTAACCACTGAGCCACCGCGGCGGCTAAGCAGAGGCAACAGAAACTTACATTTGTGCACAGAACGCACCTGCTACCTACCATTAACTGTTTCCATCAAGGAGCACCGGCCTTGAAGCTCCTCTAGGCCGTCTATCTGCCGAGTGGAAACAGCTGCGGTTCTCGCGAACGCAAAGTGCGCGGCAGTGCCATATATAGGTGCACTCAGTGGCAGCAGTGCCACTGCTGAATAGCCTCGAGATGAAAAGGCTTGCAACAGTATGATCATTGACTTAAAAAAGTTCGGATAGTTCACCTTTGCACCGCAGGGCGGGCACAAGTTCGCCTGGCAGGGATTATGAGCTAATTGTACCTTTTCATGTAACTCGCACTTTGAGTGAACATAGCCTACCAGCCCACGCGACTGCTCGTATCATAAACAAATCACGTGTCACAACTACAGAACAAAGGTGCTGTACTCAGAGATCTTGTGCGAAAACAGCAGCAATGAATTATTTTTTAATGCCACAGGGAATGAAAACGTGTTTCCCCATTAGTTTATCCAAGTCCTCGAGGCGCATAAAATTGCTCTTTGACCAGTTCACTTGCGCTATATGAGATGAAGAAATGCCAAAAAAAATGTGGAAAAATGACAACGTAATTCACCGTTCTTTTCGTGCAGTTTTTTCATAGTGTCTATCCCGTTTATCAGCACTTGTTTGGACCTAGTGTGGCCTAGTAGTGGCCGCTTCAGATAGGTATTGCACCCAGCTTTGAAAACAACGTCTTTAGCCAATGATGTACGTTTAAATTGCTTAGATTTCATTACAATTTGCCTGATGAAGAACCGTAGTAAAATCTGAGTTTGTGTCAGTGCAGCTGCTTCCTGTGCTGCACAATTATCAAAAACTGGAGCGCAAAACCTAAGCTTTTTCCAGCTAGCTCAAAATATCCTGACAATGACTACATGTCACGTTATTTTTTTCTTCCTGAAGTACACGATCTGTAGGTGTAAAATTCTTTCCTTCAGAAGCTGCAGATGTATGAAGCTTAAATTTCAATTATTTCGAACAGAGCTAGCATTTACCTTTATTTCATTGAAACATTATCATCCCTTTTAATCGGATTTCGAAGGAAGGTAAACTGACTAAATACTGGGAGAGAGCAACAGTGATTCGCAATGTTAAGCCAGGAAAACTGAGATGCTGGGCAGAGAGCTATCATCCGATAACCCAGAGCAGTTGCGTCCGCGTAACTTTTGATCGTCTTGTCAATACAGAATTAGTGCAAATTTTAGAATTGAATAACCCATCATGTAATGTTAAGCCAGGGATCCTTGAGGTTCAAATAAATAAAATAAAAATAAAGATAAATGTTAATGCAGCCTCCAACTTAATCGATCCTACTTCATCGATCGAGAGGGTCCCCGCAGGTAGGCGCTATTTTTTTCGTTATTTTTCTACCTTGAAAGAGCATAGGACACAACCTGGAGGTATGGAATCTTCTAAAACCTTTTCAACAATTTAACTGGTGAAAACAGGCTTTACTGTATTGAACACTTTGTTCTCGCTCCGCACTTTTACGGTCAGTTTGAGGAAAACTTTTTCTGACATTTTCGTTACATATAATGGCGTTTTCAAAGGAAGCGTTTGCTTGTAACGGAGTGGTTCAGTAGAGGGCAAGCGTAGCAGGGGGCGGCAGTGAGTTTGGTGGGGGCAGATGATATTAAGAAGTTTGCGCGATAGGAGGGTCGAAGCTGGAGTGGGACAAGGTTAATTGGAGAGATACGGTGGAGGTCTTTGTGCTGCAGTGGGAGTAGTCGGGTAGATGATGATGAGTGTTCAGCGCTCGTTATAGGTAGACGATTTGCAGATATGTTTCGCGTCATTAAACTTTGCCATCTTCTTGTGTCATGTACAAACAACTATCAAGCGCCTTAGAAAGTCGGCTAATCAAAACAGGTTTAGGCTCTGTCCCGAAAAAGTCATCTTAGTTTGTTTTCAAGCGAAAAGCTTCACTACGCTAGGTAAAGTAGTCGTCGCGCAGGCCGGAGAATGACCTTGAACGACCTTCAGCCTATCCACGTTAGCGTGTATAACCATATGTGGTACAGGCATAAAGTTGAACCCTTGACCCATGACATTTCGTTGACCTTTGATCTTAAGAACATCCGATGGAGGGAAGTGAAGCCACGTGATGACACGTGATTACGACACCCCGATGGGGGTGTCGTAATACCATGTGACACCACGTCAAGAGTCTTTGCTTTTCGCTTAATTCTAGGGTTAGCCAATTTAAGTTCCGCCAATTGTTTTCACGCCAGCTAGGCTTGCTTCCGCAACTATTCTTTGACACCAATGGAACAAGCATACAGTGAAAATGAAACTAAATTTTGCTGGTTTGCTCTTCGATTGAAAATTAACTTTTGGACCACGCATTGAACAGCTTAGCTTCGCGAGTAGAAAGCGACCAATATCCCAAAAACTATGTCCTACAAGACGTAAGGTGCATAGAGGGTTCGCTTGCTCTTGCTATACCAGTCGCTAATCTGCTCTAAAATAGACAATGCCTGTATTGTCTATTGTTCGACCCGACCGTTCACATTGAAGATTGTAGACCCGGTTCGTCATTCTGGCTTAAGGATTGCGTTGGGTGCATACGGAACGTCACCTATTCCTATGAACCATCCTTGTAGTTACGAAGAATGTTCTTAACACTCACTTTGGCACTTACACAGAGAAGGTATTTACACTGCCGGATCAACCCTGTATGCCTATTCTTGAAAATAACATATAACGGCTCTTTTCCAGAATGAACCAAAATGGGTATGGGCTATAAAAATTAGGATAAATGAGATTGCGGAAACAGGCAAATTTGACCTTTCCGTGGAACATGTTTATACATGAAAACAATGTTGTACACTTGACGAAAACGCCCGTTCAGTGCAATTTCCCACTGTGGAAGCACAATGAAATGGTTACGTATTCACAATGATCAAAAGTGACTTCTTGGAAACTGAATAAAAATATTGTGGTTTTGCAATTAACTACACAGAAATATCCACCTGGTCAAGGCTTTTCAATTCTTCCAAAATTAAGCATGTATTCTGCTGATTTGTGACGCGTATAAATGTCGCTAGAAATAACAGGCAGTGAAAAGAGTATAAATGTGGTAATTTGAACCAACTCGAGGAACGCTAGGAACGCCGTTATTTTCAAACGATTTCAGTAAGGTGACCCTCAGTACTGCCGGCTTTTGCAACACCTCGCCGACCGTGAAGCCGACTCCCGACAAGCCCACCCCCCGCGAGCTTCCGGTCAATGCTTTCGCGTCTCCTTCGTCGAGGCAGGCGACGCCATCGTTTAGCGCTACAGGAAGAGGCAAGGACTAAGGAAGGAGTGTGATTGAAGGGAGGAGGGGGATGGCGTAGCTGCATTCTCTGCAAGACGAGGCGTCCCCGCACTCGAACCTAATCAAGGCAACCGCTGCTACGACGCTGGACTCCAACACCGTGTGGTTTCGTTTCTTCCCGGCCGCATTCAATGGCTCGCGGGCAAATCGTTCGCTTCCTCTGCCCGCGGCAACTTCCATTTCTCCTTCCTTTTCTTCTTCCGTCTCTACCTTCGCCCTTTATATCCACTCCTGACGTCCCGCCGCGTCGCTTCCGCCTAGAGTGCCACGTGGGGCAAGCCTGAGCTGGCTGGTTCCGCTCCACATCCCCTTTCCTCTCGCCTCTCTCGCCCCAGGCCAATTTACTTCTAGAACTGCCAAGTTTTACACTCGGTTCCTTCGCGCCGGGGGCGTATTTGTTTTTCCCGGCCACACCTGCCGCTTTCATCCCGTCATTGCCCATTAGCTGGCGTACATTTGAGAGTCGCTTGATTGCTTTACGCTGCAATCCGGATAAGTGCAGGTCCGCATGGCGCGCCTGTAGTGAAGATGTGTTGCTTCGTAAAGCGAGTTACGGAACATGGTGATAGTTAAAGATACCATTTTCATTTCTGAGTGCCCAAGTGTGGAAACGGTGCAAGTCATGAAGAGGAAATGATTAAGGCCGTTGAAGTAAATGGCTTCCGTCTGTAGCCAGCGTTTATAGAAGTTAGCTGTTTTTCAACACAGTGGGAAAGAAGCGCGACTTAAGAGCCATGCACCAAAGTGAACGAGTACTTATTTGGATGGTACTTTACCACCCGAGTGACTTCATACGCCTAGGCGATTGTCACGCGATTTTTATGGGTAGTCCATCAGATGATGAATATGAAGGACAGGCAGTTTACTGGCGAAATTTGGTCACCTCAAGAAAAAAAAACTGAGTTCCAGTCTATTGAGATTTTTGCCTTTTTGGCCAAAAAGGTGTTTTCGTAATTTAGGAATGTAAGAATAATACCACGTATGAAGAGCTTGATTCACTGAGATTCATCATAGGCAGAACTGCCTGTGAAAATTATTCGACAATGGATGACGGGCAGTACAATATAGGGGATATATGTTTCATTAATAGGTCTGACTTGAATCAGAAAAATTGAAAAAACGGTACTTTCGCCCCTAGAGAGTGCTCTGCCAGCAAATCGAAGTCATTTAAGAATCCTTCTCGATGGTTATTGTAGGGCTACTTGCCGTCAGCAGTCACTCGAGGTCATGTCGTACGGATTAATTCTGTTCACGACGATGCCTTTAGTAGCTAAACGCCGTGCGCTGATTGCTATATTTTTAACGCGAGAGCGTTAAGGACTCGTGTCTCAGAAAATCCGGCTTCGCCGTCGGCGTCGTCGGTGTCTTTGACCGTGAGGTAAAAATCTACGAAAAGTCCCAAGAAAAGCAACTTAAGGAGCAGATGACCACCTGGATCAGGTGACATTGCGGAATCGTCACAACTACGCACTGAATTGTGAGCAAACTGCCCATAGTTCCAGTTGGCAGGTAAATAATGATTGGACACTCGGGAACAACAACCTAGGTCGCACAAGGCCCACCGGTGGCAGCTCCTGTCATCGCAGTGCAGTGCCGCATCGTTTAACTTCTACACCAGTGCACCAAGAGAGGGATGAAGACTTCCAGGGGTGTACGAAAGTAAAGTAGATAATGACCAATTTAGTATATATGAGCATAAACCCATTAAGCTATCGCGTCTTACCGTTAAGGCCGAGCTTAAGTGTGCCCTCCACTTTTTGTTTCTTCCTCACTTCTGTTAAGCATCAGGTCGATGCTTTTTCTGAGGAGGAGGGTAAAGGCGTGACAGCACCAATAGCGCCTGCGCGGTTGCACTGTCGTTCCGATGCTCGTGTGACACGCGTTTGTGCCTGTTGTGGAAAGGCCGAAGATTAGCCCTGGGAGAACTCTAGTTTGGGCTAGTTGGTTCATGATTCACAAAGAAAACGGCACGAAATGCTCTTTTGTTTTTTTATTAGTGTCATTATTATTTAGTGGTCTCGTCTATGCTGCCTTGTAAGGGTTGCCTGGGCCTCGTCAAGATGTTTGATTACAGATTTTAGCCCGGGTGACCCACCAGCCTTTCTGGTAAATAAAGATCAGTTCAGTTCAGTGCAGGTCAGATCCAACCCCATATTTGTCGCCGTTTTCTTTGTGACTTAGCCTCGGCCGCTTCTTGGTTCTGTTGGCGTTTTTCTGCTGACTAGAACGCGCCCATTAGAGGCCTATCATTCCCAACTCCAGCTGCTATGTGATAATATCAATAGTTTTAACACGAAGACTTCTGCTACAGGCGACAGGAGACGGAAAGCGGATATACGTACATATGCTTTGGCATCGTCCCCATAGGGGCGCGATATATACATCACGTACACGCTGTTAAAACTGCTTAGAGATACCGTCAGAAATACTCGTGTGAGCAAGGGTGCACTTCCAATGTCCTACTTCAACAGCAGAGTCTGCTAAATGGGAGGACCAGTGAGCAAGACTAAGTGAATTAAGTTCCTTTATTAGCGTCTTGTTTTATCCTCATTATGACTGGTGCTTCTATTTCCATGCATCATTTTACCAGGACACCGCCCAGCACCATTATCTGTGTCGGCAAACAGTAATGATTAAAAATAAGGCTCCTACCATGCACAATAAGGTAATGTTTTGAAATTGCGGTGCGAGCATTATTTCCCAATTTGTGAAAGTTTTAGCTGCCTTCAGCCTACATGAAAGTGTGGTGTTGAGTTTCAGAATTCACGAGAGATATAAGGCGTGCGCCACAGCAAACACAGTGAACTTCGCGCAATTAGGATGACGAGTTTTAGTTGCGTCATGGCAAGCGTCTAGATTTCACGTCACGCAGGGGCGATCGACATGCAGTCGTGATGCTATGGAATTTGGAACTTCAGAGCAGTGTTCATTTTCCGAACGTTTTCCAATTTGGTAGAGAAATAAAACACAAATTAGCTAGTGTTTACTCTAGGCCGGGAAGTTAAGCTGGCACAGCGTAACGAAATACCACCGGTGGGCACAAGCAGGGGAATTTGACTCAGCCCAATACTTAAAATTTTGTTTCTGCTTACCATAGAAGAACTGCACAAAGCAGGTGAACAAAACGCAAAAAAAACAACAACGAAAAGGTTCACAATATGCACAGGGAATAGAAAGAGTGCTAGCTGCTATTTGAATACAACAATTAGGACGGAAAATTGGGCTAGTTGGAATAGATCCATGTTGAAAAATCTAGCTAAAAGAAAACAGGAACCACAAGACTAGAGGACAAACACGGTGCTGTCTCTCAACTGAAAGGTTTAATACATGACTGTTGCACACTTATACACGCAAGCAATGCAAATGCTGGCAGAGAGGGTGTGGTATACTGATAGCGCATGTTTTAAACTGCATTTTCATGTATCGCTTATCAGCCACGCAAGCAGTCGTCGGCAGATCACATGTTCATCGGCCTATAAAAAGGCACTGTCTCAATAAACGTTTGTTCAGTTCCAGCCTGGCGTCCGTCTGATACACAACAGTTGGCGACGAGGCAGCGACGGCGATGGCCGTCGGCAGGATCGGCGAGTATCGTCTCGGCACGAACGCGTCATGGGACGAATACGTCGAGCGCCTCGAAATGTTCTGCGAAGCGAACCAGATAACGAAAGAAGAGCAGAAAAGAGCAGTCCTGTTGAGCAGCTGCGGCGAAGAAGTGTACGGGCTCATCGTAACTTTGGTGAAGCCAGAAAGACCGACAGCAGCAACCTACGAAGAAATCAAGACTGCCGTTCGCAAGCACCTGCATCCAAAGCCTTCGGAGCTGTATGCAAGGTTTTTGTTCTACAGGCGAAACCAGGCTGCCGAGGAATCGGTTGCGGACTACGTCACGGCGCTTCGGAAGCTAGCCGAAGACTGCGGTTTTGGCAGCGCCCAACTCCCGTTGGACGTCATGATGCGGGATCGTTTCTTATGCGGACTCCGGAACGAAGGGGTTCAACAGCGACTTCTCGCAGAACACAGCCTTACGTTTAAGGTTGCGTATGACTTGGCCACAACTGCAGAAGCAACCGCTAAGCAACAGCGAGACATACGCAAACACGGTCGATACGAGACGGACTGCCAGGAAATGGTACAAGCAACCCGTGCGAAGCAAGACACCCCAGCGGAGGGGTCCAGCTGTTACCGGTGCAACGGTAAGCACGCTCCACATTTGTGCCGTTTTAGAAAGGCGACATGCTTCAACTGCAAAAGGGTTGGACATATAGCTAAGGCTTGTCGGTCGAAAGACGACTGTAGAACTGCTCGGAAGACAGCGTATGAGCAAAAGAAGAAAGGAGATAAGAGCAAGGGCGTGTACGAAATGAGTGCGTTGTTTTCCCTGTGCGAAGTGAATGAGCAAGAACAGAAGTTCATGGTTCAAGTAACGATTGAAGGGCAAGAAGTTCCGATGGAGGTTGATTCTGGCGCATCGTGCTCAATTGTGAGTGAAGATACGTTCAGGGTTGTTGAAAGGAATCACGGTAAAATACCACTGCAAGATTCTGGAACAACTATCGTAACCTGGTCAAAGGAGGCGTTACCCGTGCTGGGTCAAGCAAGTGTCTTGGTGGAATTCAAAGGCAGGAAGGCAAAGCTACCTTTGCTCGTAGTACAGAAGCAAGGCAACAGCCTGATTGGGAGAAACTGGTTTAACCCTTTAGGTATTGGCTTGCGGGGTATACAGCAAGTAAACGTGGAGGACGTGCCTTCGCGATTTCCCGAGGTGTTTCGCAGAGACCTTCCTGGCTTCAACGGACCGCCAGTTCACATCGAACTGAAAGATGACGCCCAACCGGTGTTCCTCAAAAGTCGACCAGTTCCATTGGCCCTCAAGGACGACGTGGCCAACGAAGTGGACCGCTTGGTGCAACAAGGTGTATGGGAGCCCGTCAGCTACTCCAACTGGGCAACACCACTGGTAGTGTAAGAAAAAAAGATGGAACTTTACGTCTTTGCGGCGACTATCGCAGTACCGTAAACAAAGCTATTAAGAGCAGTGGATACCCCTTGCCCACTACAGCGGAAATGCTCACAGCTCTAAGTTCAAGCAAGTTTTTTACCAAGTTGGATCTAGCCCAAGCTTATCAGCAGCTTACGCTAGACGACGAGACGGCTGAGGTGCTCACAGTTAACACGATATAGGGACTGTACAAGGTTAAGCGGCTGCCGTTTGGCATTTCGGTCGCACCTTGGGTTTTTCAACGAGTCATCGACACGCTGTTAGCGGGCGTTCCCGGAGTGAAAGCTTATCTGGATGACATATTAATTTCTGGATGTAACGCCGAAGAGCACGCCGAGAGATTAGAGACTGTGCTATCGCGTCTGCAGAAGGCACAGCTACGAGTAAACAAGGACAAGTGTGAATTTAACCAGACGAGCATCGAATTCTTGGGACACAGGATTGATGACTCAGGAGTACATCCCAGCCGAAGCAAGACGGACGCCATCCAGCAAGCGCCTGCGCCCGCAAGCAAAAAGGAGCTGCAAGCCTTTTTGGGATTGCTGAATTTCTACAGCAGTTTCCTCAAGGGCAGGACGGAAGCGGCCGAACCGCTTTATCGACTGCTAGACCGTGACCACGAATGGAAGTGGACAGGTGAGCATCAGCGGGCTTTTGAGAGACTGAAAAATTTACTCAGCTCAGACGCCGTACTTGTGCCCTACGATTGCAAGCGTCCTTTAATTTTGTGCTGCGACGCATCGCCTGTGGGGGTGGGGGCAGTGCTAGCCCATCGTGCGGATGACGGGAAGGAGCAGCCCATAGCTTATGCTTCTCGCACTCTTGGCGTCAGTGAACGCAACTATGCTCAGATTGATAGAGAGGGTTTGGCTGTGGTCTTTGGCGTAAAAAAGTTCCACCAGTACCTAGCTGGGCGAGAATTTACAGTGATAACAGACCACAAGCCGTTACTCGGCCTGTTTAACACGGACAAGCGAGTGCCCGAAGTTGTGTCGCCCAGAATGCTGCGTTGGATTTTACTGTTGTCTGCGTATAACTACCACCTTGAGTACAGACGAGGCCAAGACAACTCCAACGCCGATGCACTCAGTCGTCTACCAGCCCCGGGAGACGAGGACGAGCCAAGACCGCCTGGGGACGTGCTCTTGTTGGAAGCGGTCGACTGCGCACCGCTGCAAGCGGCGGACATTGCTGCGCTGATCAAAAAGGTCTCGGTTCTATCCCGGGTAAAGGAATGGCTACTCAGTGGCTGGCCGTCAACACAAGTGGACAGCAAGTTTGCGCCTTATGAGGTGAGACGGTCGGAGTTGTCATTGCATCGTGATTGCATACTGTGGGGGAATCGCGTCATAATTCCAACCGCAGCAAGAGAGAATGTGCTGCAACTCCTGCATGCAAATCATCCAGGGATGAGTGCCATGAAAGCATCAGCTAGAGGACTCATGTGGTGGCCGAAGATGGACCACGAAATTGAGGAGTTTGTTCGGCACTGTCATCCGTGCCAGAATAACCGGCAAAGTGATGCCAAGGCTCCAGTGCATTTTTGGATCAAGCCAGATCAGCCTTGGAGTCGACTGCACATTGATTTCGCTGGCCCAGTCAAAGGAGACGTTTTCTTAGTCGTGGTAGACGCGTACAGCAATTGGGCTGAAGTCGAAATCATGCCATCCATGAAAGCTACGGCTGTCGTCAACAGCTTCAGGAAGATGTTTGCGACACATGGTGTACCGGACGTTATCGTTTCAGATAACGGCACAGCTTTCACTAGCACAGAGTTGCAAATGTTTTTGAAGTGTAATGGCGTGCGTGCAATTTTCACTGCACCTTATCATCCAGCCAGCAATGGTAGGGCGGAGAGGATGGTAAGAGAAGTTAAAGAAGCATTGAAGAAGCAGCAGGAAGGTTCGACACAGTGCAAGATTTCCCGGTTTCTGCTTAAGCAACACACGACGCCACATTCGGTCACGGGAAAATCGCCAGCAGAGTTAATGTTCGGACGAAGACTGAGGTCAGCGTTAGACAGACTCCATCCGGACCGGCAACACGCGCCTGAGTTACAACGACCGGAGACTAAGAGGTTTCGTGTCGGTGACGCGGTCTACGCTAAAAGCTTTTGCCCAGGTCCAAGGTGGAAGGCTGCCAGTGTTGTGGCAGTCAGAGGTCCGGTGTCGTACGTGGTACAGCTAAACAACGGCGAGCGTCATCACAGGCGCCGCAACCAGTTGAGGAGCGCCTGGACGCGCCTCGTAGTTGACCCAGTCACAAGTGAGGACTACCACGTCAGGCTTCCTCCTACAGCCAGGCAGCCACAGCCGCTGTCTGCTAGCCCAGAAGCAACCCCTGGGGCGAGTCCAGGCCAAGCCACCCAAGTACCGGTCGAGCCGCGAAGATCAACGCGTGTTCGACGGCCTGTCCTGCGTTATGGCATTAATGGCTAGCTAGTCCGTTTTGGATTGTGCAAATCTTAGGAGAAAGGAGTGTGGTATACTGATAGCGCATGTTTTAAACTGCATTTTCATGTATCGCTTATCAGCCACGCAAGCAGTCGTCGGCAGATCACATGTTCATCGGCCTATAAAAAGGCACTGTCTCAATAAACGTTTGTTCAGTTCCAGCCTGGCGTCCGTCTGATACACAACAGAGGGCGTACAGCAAATATTACATTCGAACTTCGCGACAATAAGCATATTTTTACTGTGGAGAGCATTCATTATGGCAGCTTTCACTGGTAGAACACAAGCACAGGGTTGGTAATGTGCTCCCAGGCCACAGGGTCTGCTTTTCAGCCGCATATCCTGCCGCTTATAAAGCTATCAACTTTCTTAGAGGTAAGAATGAAACTTTTCCTTTCCTCTATAGAGATTTTTGGCTTCTGGGGTTTCATAACTGCCCAAATATAACTCTCAAAAGCAGAGTCTGTGGCCTGGGAACTTTTGACTTACCCTGTACATGTTTTTTGCCTTTCGTTTTGGCAGATTTGCATTAATTTTAGCAGAAAGAACCACTTGTGTACTCCTACGCAGCCAGGTCAAAGTAGTACGCATCATTGGCCAAGCCGGCAATCTGGCCAAGCGGTGCGGACAAAATTGAACGCGGCCCGCTATTATAGGCGTCTCACGTTTTTCGCGCTTTGCCAAGTTGAAGTTTCTAGATACGGTGTGTGCATGCTAGTAGGGGATGGCAATGCGCTTTATCGTAGTTAAACATTGTGTTTTCATTTGCGATAGAGATTTATTGAATGTATTGAAAGCAAAATATCGGTCTACGTGTTATCCGCCGCGATGGCTCAGTGGTTAGGCAGCACTGCTACTGAGCCGGAGTACCCGGGTTCGAACCCGACCGCGACGGCCGCGTTTCGATGGAGGCGAAACGCAACGGCGCCCGTGTGCTGCGCGATGTGCTGTGCAGTAAGACAGCTACTGCGCCATTTGCTTTCCTTTTTTATTTTTTATTGGTTTCTTCGGAAAAGAAAATGGCGCAGTATCTGTCTCCTATATCGTTGGACACCTGAACCGCGCCGTAAGGGAAAGGATAAAGGAGGGAGTGAAAGAAGAAAGGAAGAAGAGGTGCCGTAGTGGAGGGGGCTCCGGAATAATTTCGACCACCTGGCGATCTTTAACGTGCATGGACATCGCACAGCACACGGGCGCCTTTGCGTTTTTCCTCCATAAAAACGCAGCCGCCGCAGTCGGGTTCAAAATCAATTTTGAAAATTGGTTCTCAGAGGAAATGACGCAGTAGCTTTCTCAACACGAAGCACGCCGCAAGGGACCGGATAAAGAAGGGAGTGAAAGAAGAAAGAAAGAAATACGTGCCTGAAAATCAGTTTTCAATTTACAATTTAAATTTTTTTGTTTTGCATTTTTTACACGTTTATTTGCGTCCGCACCTGTGCATACACCTGCCGTTTCCGTACCCTGATTTGGTTTTTGTGTACTTCTTTCGGCTCTTCACGGTCAAGAAAGCAAGTAAGGCGATATCACGCTCATTCATGCTATTCCAAAGCAACATAGTTTCACAATGACCCGACAACTATGCGAAAGTCTTGTTTGGGCATGTATGGTAGCCTGTCCAAGCCACTGCAGCCCTGCATTTGTGAGTTCATGCGAACACACGCCAATCCCTAAATGTTCAATAGACCACAGCGGTGGCCAAGTGGTTGAGCATCCGCTTCGCATGCGGGAGGTGCGGGGTTCGATCCCCAGTGCCGCCGGGTACCCACCGGTGATACAATGGGTACAAGCTTTCCCCTGGTCTGGTGCTCGGCTTATTTAGGGTGAAATGCTTGGGAAATGGGTCTTCGACCCCACCTTGAGAATTTGAAAAATACCTTGTGCCATGGCACTCTTTGGCCATAGATGCCCTTGCGCCATAAAAATCCATCATCAAATGTTCAATGACATTTGCGTAACTGTAATGAGAAAGCACCGCCGTTCCGGGAACTTGGGTGCCAATAATTCTAAGTCATTAATCAGCCTGTAGGTTTGGTGTTTTTAAAGCAGCAGCCGCCTAACTGGACGAACTGAGCGGAATAGGGCGCCTCGCAAGGCGGAGGGCAGAATCTGAGGTGTCAGCGGCGACATCATGCCTTGTGCCCTCAGTTAGCCGTCATCGATCCGTACCCAGCGTCGTCGTGCTCCTTCCTTATCCGTGCTCGGACGGAGGCGGCATCGCGGCGCAGCCAAGACACAACGCGGAGCCCCGGGATCGAATTCCCGCTTGACCTGCATTCAGTGCACAGGCTACTGATTCTCTCCAAGTTGGCCCGACTGGTGTGCTCTCTATGCCGATGCTGGATTGCTTCTTTCTGCGTTAGTGCTGAGTCATACGAAGCCAATGAATGCAGCTCGTATCGAGCCGGGGCCAGCAGCCTGTGCACACCTTGTCAAGAACGAAACGCTACAGGAGACGCCTACTGGCTTGATATTCGTGCTAACTGCAAAAACCTGATCCTTCAACTGTGCACACGCTTGGTTGTGAGTGCAATAATCAATGGGGTTTATATTTTATTATAAAGCAGCAGTTAAAATGCATACAAATATTGTTAAATGAAAACTTTTGAAGCATCTCACCTGCTTCCTAAAACCCATTCCTGAAAAAGTTCCGTCAAAACTGTGCACCATGACGCACGTACAGCGACGAAAAAAATACAAAAGAAGATGAAGCTAATGCTTCATGCAAATGCAGGTAATTGTAAGAAGAGCTACGAATTTAAAAACCAACCGGAAGTCTTTCGCCTTTCTATCCTACCTTTTTGGAATAAATATTTTCTACTTCTTGGAGTGCGGAAGAGATCTGAAGAACACCGTTTCAGAAAATATAAGCTAGCCGTCCCAGGCATCAGGAGCTGGGTATTTCGAGCTATTTGTTGTTGTAACCTTATCAGTTAGAGATATGGTAGTTAGAACAGGCCACAGGGATAGGCCCAGAACAGCTTTTCTTCAATGCATTCCCATCCTACCACGCTCTATGTGTACATGCAGCTAGCCTGCTCTCTTTCTGTTTTTATTTCCTTCGACGAAACTTGCACTCACTTTGGATTTTGCTCAAAGATAATATTTCGCGCTTGCTGTGGCATTTCTGGTACTCCTATTTGGCTGCCGCCTTTTTACCAGACCTAGAGACATGACTACATTTCCTTAGAAAAATTTTTTTGAATAGACGAGCTGCTTTGTGTGCCGCTACCTAGTTTCTCGGTGTTATTAATATTTTATATGCTCCCTGAATGCGCAGCACATTGCAAAATAACGTAAACTCGGTTTTCTCTTTCTGTTTTTAACCAGAATTCATATCTACGGCTGCATCAAAAAACCGGACGGGTAATCAAATGATATGCTTCAGCTATCATAAAGCTCGGGACATCTACGAAGTCTATTCCAGGTAAAAAATGTGCCTGAGAGAAAACGTAGTAGGCGCAACTGTACTTGCGGAGAGACTGGCGAAAGTTAATCACTTCAGGGGCGCGATTACGGATCAGTCTCAAAAAACTGTCTCAATATTGAGACAGTGACGTCAAAATGACGACACCGAGAAATGCCGACCGCCGAATTGGCCAATGCGGAGCAAGGAGGCGGTGGGCTCCGCCCCGAAACCACTAATCGCACGACAAGGGACCGTAGACTAATGTTTTGCAGTAAAAACTCAGTGAATAAAAACGAATAATGTTTTATTTTGCTAAGTAACTGTATTTCAAACCCAATAGCACCAAGCAAAATAGCCAGTGTTTTCATTTTTTACAATTAAGTTTGCTGTTCAGTCACTTTTTTTGCCGCGAAGGTGTGCTGTCAGCGGTATAGCGTGAACATGTTAGTCTGAAAATGAACAAAAACGCAATGAAGAAAACAAGCAATGTTTTATTTTGGTAGTAAACTGTGTTGCAATCTCAACAATACGAGGGAAAATTAGAAGCATTCTCAGTTTTACAATGAAATTTGCTGCAGGTTAACTTCTTTTGCCATGAGGGCGCGCTGGCAGTGGTATCGCGTGAACATGGCGGCGTGCAAGAAAACAGCTGATTCCACGGCTAGTTCCCGATTTTTTGCGTGTCGTCTAAAATCAAGGCACTTTGCGGATGTCTGAAGTGTGCAGAAAAATCTGATTGAAGGCAGTGAATGCTACGGGCCTGCGCAGATCAACTTACAAGGAGCGCTCGGCTCGAAAATCGACGAAGACAACTTTAGTCTGTGTTCTCGGTCGGCGCCTATCGATCACCGAGTGACGTGTGGTTCTGTTTATTTTCTTTAGAAAATACCAGAAAACCATGAATCATCACATAGAAGCAACTGCCGACAGACAGGTGCAGCTGCTGATAGCTTGCAATCTCGGTGCGGGAAATGAGAGCCGACACGGCCTGCCTCTGTGGCAGCACCCTTCTGCCTCGTAACCAAGTGTTTCCGCCCACATCGGGCTAAGCACTTGATGTTCCGTTTGTATTTTTGTAGCTCCGTTCGGTTTATGTTCAGTTGTTGCCGTAGTTTCTTTTTTTTCCTGTGCAAGATGCAGAAATTGTGATGTTTATGCTCCACTTTGTTTAGAGAGAAAGGAAGCACTTGACTTGATAACTTTGCTATTGTCACCGAGGAGAGAATGAGCTTGTTCCATTAACGTTATTTACTGATCATGTAGTAGATCCAGGGTCAACCATTGCATATGATCCAGGGCAGTGAGGTAGGTAGGACAGGGCAGTGATGTGTAATATTGTATTTTGCTCAGCAGGCGGAGTGATGTTGGTATAACTGGGTTTGGTGAGGGCAGTGTTTGAAGGGCTTTAAATACTTTGCATAGCTTCTAACATGCACTTCCTTTCAGGTCGGAAGACCACTTGTTTTTTTTTTAAAATTATGGTCCATCATATCTGAGACACCCTGTATACAGGCCGCTCCAGTTTGAAAGGGAACAGCCAGTTGAAAATGACTAGGACATTAAATACCTAGGCGAAAAGTAGCTTGAAAGCAGTTGCACTTATCACACATATGAGAGCACAAGGAGCTTGTCCGGCCATTCAGCATTGTCACCGTCTCGTGTCATCATGGACAAGACTTCATAGCCCTGTGTTACGCAAACCAAGCTAGGTGTCAGTTATGGGGCAATAACAGAGTGCTCAAAATTTCCCACAATGGAGCTGCCTGTATATTCTTAGAGTTGTAGAGCATTTCCAGTAACGGTGTTGCATGATTTGTGATTGTAAACTAACCTCTAATCACACACCATCTCCTTGATGATGTGTCTGTGATGTTTACACATCTTTGTCTATCAGTGAAGATGTTCTAGTCATTTAGCAGTCATTGTAGCCACTGCACCTTACAATCTTTATTATGCATTGTTGTACAGCGGTTTCCTTGCAGTAGGTACAGCTTTTAGCACAGAGCGAAACCCCTACCCACACACCATTACGCTAAAAGCTTAGCTTTGGTATTTACACTACTTATATGTGCGAAAATGTTTTGTAGTCCGGAAAATGCATCATGTACACTGTACTATGCCATATTTATTGTATAGGTAGCCTCTGTATGAAAGAAAACATGCACTTTGAACTCAATTTTTCAGATTTCTTTTCTTAACTGCACTCAGAAATGCCATACGGTAATTGTACATCAAGGTAAAGTATGCTTGTATGTACACTGCCTTTTCTGCAATAGAAACGCTCGTGTGAAATGCTGTGCCTAAAAAAATAAACGCGCTTACTGAATGTATGATGCAATAAAAAACAGCTTTTTGATTCCAACAAGCACCACAAATATTTCATGCCTTATTCCAGCACTACACGTTTGGTTCATGCATGTTCGTCACACAGGTAATGACCACAGGCACTCCACCAAGCTGGAACGAGACAGCAGAGAAGGGGCAGGTGGGCTGACATAAGCATTGACAAAAGAGAGTTCAAAATGATGCTTTTCAGAAATTGGGCGAGCTGCTTCAGCACCTTTTCCGTCTTCAGGAAGAGACTGTGCAACACGCTGCTGAGGGACTGGCAGATATACTAGCAAACACACTGAAAATGAAGTGGCAGCCGGTGGGGGGCACTTGTTTGTCACTGCTGGCTTCTCGCTGCACACAGGTTGGCCAAGGGCACAACCACATCACACAATTGCTCACACACTTGCAGATGTGTGTTGTGCAATGACACAAGGAAATGACTGTGGAAACAAGGGAAGAGTGCCTGATATGACTCTCTATGCCAGCATGGTGAGTCGTCTCTGGACGCTAGATTTTCCATCGCAACTGCCGCAGCACCATCCCTCGGTACGCCTTCCTCTGGAGACGGGTCGTCCTAGAGAGGCCAAAAGTACAGCACCGCATGCTCTTCTCAGGAGGCAGGTGAGGAGGGATCCTGTCTGTACGAGGCGGCCACCATTTAGAGGTGGCCCGTTGTTATCTGGGTCAGAGGCAGTGTCGCCTGCACCCTCTGCTGATATGGGCACATCCAAACAGAGGCTGTGAAGTGCAGCACGTGCGGTGATGATGCGCACTGTCCACTTCCACTGGCACTGGTGCATCCGGTGCCCTTGAAAGCAACGGAAGCAGCTCTTCGGCACACCAATACAGCGCTCAGCCACAAATTGTGTGAGAGCATGTGGCGTGTTGTACAGGCCTTCTGCTGAGTCAGGTCTGTAATGTCTTGCAACTGGTGCAGGCAGCCATGGCTCCAGTGGGTAGACATAGTCTCCTGCATAACAAAAAATGATGCAGTTAAGCATGTCCTTTCTCAGTGATCTCAACAGCATTACAGGACACTCTGCTATACAGTACAAGACTCACGCCAAGTAGCCCACAACCAGGCTTTGCTGAATATGACATTCAAGAGCATACATACATGCAGGATTTAGATGTATAAGCGAGCACTACTGTAAGGTCAGTCTTTTACCACCATATTCATATAAATGATGCGCTATGATTGCCTACCAAACACAAGCACTGTCAGGTGCATTTTGCTTTGGTTTCTTCAACAGGAAAGGCTATGCATTTCAACAATGTAATATGTGTCCTGTGTTTCTGCTGCAATTATATTTAACAAAAGGAAAGGGTGGCAATACACTGTATCATACTGTAAAGTGTCTGCATTTGTGTAACTGTCCAGACTGATTCTTGTAGCTTTAGCAGATCCGGCCAAATGCATAGTGCTGGAGCTCAATAGATGTGACTGAGTTCGCCCGACGGGTGACACGGCTATTTTACTGCTTACCCAGAAAAAAAATCACCGTCGTCCAGCAGGCCTTCCTCCGCCTCGGAATGCCGCCAGACAAACGCGTCGCGGAAGGATCCGGGTCAGCGCGAGTCCACGGCCAGGATGCACATGTTCGCGCCACAGATCTGAGAAAAAACAAGCACAGCCCGTACTCACTCTCGCTGCCGAGGCCCGCACTTGTAGCTCATGCACTTGTAGCACTTGAACTCATGCGGTCAAAAACAGTGGCCGAGGTATACTCACTATTACGTCCGCAGCGTAGAACCGCTTGCGGCTCATTCGCAGCACTGCCCCCAGACTCCTTGATAGTGATGAGTGCCCAATCGACACACCCGACGACGCCGGAGATGCTGCCGCGGCGAACGTTTAGGCAAAGGACGTCCTCCTTCGCCGCCGCCTTCTCCTCGGGTCTCCTTGGAAAGCATACACCCCCCTTCTGTTACCCAACGTTGACATTGGTCTCCGCTGCCCGCCGCAAAGGCTTGTTCACAGTCGGTTGGGCTGCGCCGACGTTTTCTTCATTTCCAACGGCGCCTTGAAACCCACCGGAGGCGAAGAAGCAGCCGCTCCACTGACAGCGCACTCACCCGCGCACTTCCCAGTTCAACGGCGAGTTCGTCGCACAGCCACTGCACAGTCTCCTCGAAATAACTCTCCCGCGCGTCAAAGTCGTCTTCATGCACCCTCCGACACCGTTGCTCGCGCGGTCACCCGCGTATACGACGATGTAAACAGCCGCCATTTTCTGTCTCAAACGTGTTGATACTACTTTTTCCAGTCTCAAAAAATCGTCTCAATCTGCCTGCATAATTAGATGGCCAACGTCACCACTTCTGCGCCATTTACGACGTCAGTCAGTGACGAAAAAAATCAAAATGGCCGCCGACCAATAGGAGAGAGGCAAATGATATACTTTTTGAGACAATTTCGATTGAGACTGATCCGTAATCGCGCCCCAGTTTGCAGCTTCTTTCATCGGGTACTTTTGCAGCTGTTGCAAAAGCCTAGCTGGCACATTAGTCGTAGATGATGAAGAGTATCCATGCAACGAGGCTTGTTTATAACTGTGCTGCAGGGCGCCCATAACTCCCCTTCAAACCCGAAGCCTAAAAAGGTGAGAACGGGGCCTCACCTCCCCGAAACTTTCGAGGCTCAGGGTAGCTGTGAGTGCCCGACTGCACAGCTCAAAAGCACATCTTGTAGTATGAGGATCTTTCATTAGGGCACTGTTTGCCTGAGCTAGATAAACTTTAAACTTACTCTGCTAGTGCTATGTATATTTGAGAAAAGTGTACTCTGACAGGAAAAAAAATTGGAGCACGCTTAAGCTTCGTTTTTAAGAGTGAAACGCGATAGCGTGTTGCAGCGTTGCCAAGGGGTGCACGGAACGCCATCACCCGTTCGGCGCGACGCGTGGCCCGTTGGACAATTTAAGGAAAGGCCGCCTGTCTCACATATATATCGTTGGACACCCGAACCGGGCCGTAAGGGTAGGAAAATGCAATGAAAATTGGTTTTAAGGAAAGGAAATGACGCCTGTCTCACAATTCTCGCTGGACACCCGTTCCACATTGTAAGGGAAGGAAAAATTCCTTCCCTTACGGAGCGGTTGAGGTGCCCACCAAGATACGCCATTTCTCGCTCACGGCCAGCGCCGCCGACGACACTGGTTTTTCTGCGACACGAGCTCCTTAACGCTGTCGCGTTAAGACCGCGATGCTGTTTAGGAAAGAGCTAAAACGAGGAATTAATTTGAACCAACGTGTAATAAGAGCTCCGTTCTGGCATATAGCCGGTATATTTCTGCATTTCTTTTCTCAGGTCCATCGGTTCCTCTATTAAAAAGCTTTCTTTAAGGGCTCACGACAATAGTTGACGCCGACAGAATAGTCAGTCGTTAGTATTGTGTTGAGTATAAAATGACACTTTTTATCTTATCTCTGAGTGCTACAGGCTTCTTAGCTTTGCCTCCATCCCTAGCTTTTCCAGATTACAAAATGAGGCGGTAAAAGCGAAAGATAAATACGGGACTCTGAACAGCTGCTAAATGTTTTGTTAATTTGCCAAAATGAAACAACGAAGAGTGTGAGACGTTAATCAATTCCTAAATTGAGTAAATAATTAAGCCCTAACTTTAAAGGACGGGATATCTAGTCGTAACTGAATTATGTATGCTTTGCAGATATCACTACTCAAGAGAGGCAGCCAAATGAAAAAAAAAATCCACCTGGACGCGTAATTAATAAGAAAGGAGAGGTTGTATTAGTGAAAGGTGCCGCGTAAGTAGCCCGGTAATCAATTTTGGAATTAAATATAGATGGTATCCTGAATAGGACACGAAATAATCAGGTTACAAGCATATAAAACAGCCTTCTGTTGAGACAGAGAGAGAGAGGAAAGAGGAGGAATCGAGGGGGACATAGAAAAAATAAAACGAGAAAAAAATTGGCGGTGGTTTAGCCCTGATTAATCCTCGAGTGACGCGATAGCCACAGCTGGCCGAGTGGAGCCTGCTCAGTTGAATTGCAAAGTCAGTCTTTCGTCACTCAGTTTCGCTGGGCGTTCCTTCTTCATCTTCGTCCCACTTGACACGGCGCATGCGACGTGCTAGCTGACTGGCTGTTTGATAAATATTGAATAGCTAACTTCTCAACTATTACTGTTAGTCTCCTGGTTAATGAAGAGACGGGTAGCCGACTGTAACTAATATCCATTCAAGTATTTATAATTTCGTAAACGCAGCTACCCTCGGTGCTGTGGTCCAACAAAATTCGGCTACCTCGAGGAGTAACGTGCTCTGGAGGGTGTTGCTTTGCTTTAAGCTATTCGAAATCGCATGAATTTTGGACGGATGCATTGATTACCGAACAATTTTTTTCCTCAATTTTGAAAGTAAACTTCATGCATACTACAACGCTTAGAAGTTCACACGGTACCTAGGAAATCTCAACCAACTCATTGGGGTTCTGTCTTGTCCTTAGTATTAACGACGCAGTAGAAAGAACAAAATTCCGATATTTGTTTCCCCTTTCGCCATTCGTAAGCGTTAAATTCAAATTTGAATCGGAAAAGCTTTTCATGCCCGCCGCGGTGGCTCAGTGGTTAGGGTGCTCGACTACTGATCCGGAGATCCCGGGTTCGAACCCGACCGCGGCGGCTGCGTTTTTATGGAGGAAAAACGCTAAGGCGCACGTGTGCTGTGCGATGTCAGTGCACGTTAAAGATCCCCAGGTGATCGAAATTATTCCGGAGCCCTCCACTACGGCACCTCCTTCTTCCTCTCTTCTTTCACGCCCTCTTTTATCCCTTCCCTTACGGCGCGGTTCAGGTGTCCAACGATATATGAGACAGATACTGCGCCATTTCCTTTCCCCAAAAACCAATTATTATTATTATTATTAGAGCAAATGCCTCACCTCATGCACGCGGGAAAGGAAATAAAAATTGATATGACCGGTTATGTCTCTCCCTCTTTTTTCTGAAAAGAGAAATTTCCTTTTTTCAGTTTTATTTTAGTATTGTTGCTTTCCGAGAGGTCTTAATAACCACGTCATTTGATCTGGCTCATTTCTAGATTTTAAAAAATATTTTTACTGATCTTATTCAAGCATGGACAACAAAGCGCAGTGCATGCGAGCTTATAAACCAAACTGCAGCGAAGAATAGAAACAAAGTACTGAAATTTTAGGAGCGCTGACGAAGTGGAAGCTCGCCCAGCAATTCTTAATGGATTCACGCGATGCAGCGCCGTGGCCGGAACGAAAGTTGTGCTCCCTGTGCTCTCCTCGTCGGGTGCTGACGTCAGGCGGTCGCTTGCTCGCTGCCGAAAACTTCGTTAGAGAGAGAAGGCATTTTATAAAGGGAACCCCCTTACGGAACCAATGCGCCCGCAAGTGTGGTAAACGCGCGCAAAACTAAAAACTTTTCCAACAAGTAGCAACCTAAGTAATAGGGGAAACCAACCCTCTGGCCCGATTTAGCACAGCAGTGAGAGCTTGCACGGCGCCATAAAAACAAAAAACAGTTATTTGGTACAAGAAAAAGAAAAATAATGGAAGCATCGAAACACGGCCAAATGCTGGGCCTACTTAATTTCACAATTTATAGTTCGGGCGACGAGATTTTGAAACTTACCGTTTACGTTTACATATTATAGACATATAAGCACGAGCTTCGAAGATTAGCTTCCGAGCTCTGGTGGCAAAATAATTACTTCCAGGTGAACTAGCCCTGACGGCTCACCTAGTGATCGGTGTAACTGCGTAGGAGACGTCCTCATTATCTTTTACGGATACATATCGCGCATACGCGACAAGGCTGAGAACATCGACGGCAGTTCTGGGTCATTTCACGCTGTGAATAAAGAATTTTGATTTTCAATGTCTCTGACTTCAATTTTAAGAAAACTGCTGAAACTGAACTTCGAGTAGAGCTTGGCCGGCGGCAGTGCGTTCACCAGACTTCACAGAAAAAGAATTACCATGGGGCCGACTAAGCATAAACTGATGGCCCCTAAGGAACACTGAGGACTCGATCTTCAACTGCGCAGCTGCATTTAGATGTCAGATTCGCAAGCTGCACTTCTATCGCGTGCGCTTTCAATTTGAAAATCTACAACTACATAGGTAGGAAACACGACAGATTTGTTCCACAGACACTCTATGGACTTCACTGAAATGCAAGCCCGCTACGAGCCGAACTACCGACAGGGCAAAATGTTGAGTTGCCATGAATCTCGTCCCCCAGTATGTCACTGCCACTTCGACACAGGTCACGCACTGAAAAGGTTTCAGAGAACTTAGCGAAGAAAAAAAACAACGAGATAGCAACGGCGGCCATTGTCTTGTTCTCCGCATGCCGTCACTAGTAATCAGAAATGAAAGGGCTGGAAAGAAGGCTGCAACGTGCCTCGAGCGATGCTCCAAGACAAACAGGATCGTAAAGATAGATTTTAACGGCAGGCGCAGGAGCGTCAGCAACACGTCGCGCTGTCGCGCTATTGGGCTATTAGGGGAAAAAGGCGAGGATGAAGATTTATACTCCGTCAGAGTATATAAAGGAGGCTGGCTCTTTCTATTGCGAACACGCTTAGAACGGTTGTTTTCATTTCAGTTGCGCAAGAGACAGCACGCAGTGGTTGAACTTCTGCTCCGGAGTATAGTTAATGCCACTAACTTTCATATGCTCATTCCATGCATGACCATACAAAGCACAACAAGCAAAGCCACAGCAAAAGGAACAGAACTTATAACCAACAAGCGGCAAGGAAAATTTCTTCTGTGAGTGGGTTTTGTTCGATGCCTGAAAAGCAAGGCAGGAAAAGCACAACTATAGTTGATTGAGAACGATGACGGTATCAGCACTCATTCTATGTCATTTCGCAACAGGTTAAGTTTTGTCGCAAGAGATGCGTCGCAGGAATACTGCGCGTGGCTTGCAGGCAATGCTTTGCACGGCGGCCTTTGCTTACATTGGCCAAGCGGCCTGAAAACACTCGGCTACTCAAGAAATCCACTTTCCCATCAGCGAGATAATGCTCCTAAACGCTAGACGCATTCTGTGATTGGCAGTTACATTTTTCGTACACAATTGTCAAGGTCCCTCTTAACGAGCCTTTCTTCGAAGGCATGCAAATGCGCTAAAACTTATGCTTAGGCCACACGCAAAGGAAGCTGCTGTCCACGTCAGTTTTGAAGAATGCAAATGAATGTTAAATTTTGCGCATTGCTTTACGAACTGAATACCCACAAAACTGCTTTAGCTCGAGCTTATTACCCTCGGACGTATTATGAAACACGTGTTCTGAGCGAGCTATCCAGCAAGATGTACTGTTTTCGCCTATGCCACCGGCTAAGGGCTCTTCGTGCGTTCCTTAATAATATCCATCTTTACCAGGGACATGTGAAGTTAAATGAACTTCGCTTTGTTCATTTTTATCTGTAATGCAAATGCGACATAATCAAAACACAATGAAATGCTGCCGTACTTCTGCTGCACTCTCCTACTCCCACTGACGCAAATAATACAGAAGTCTAGGTAAGCAGCGCGGAGGGCTTCGTGGCTGGCACCTAAAATCAATAAGTAGCGCTTGTTAGAGCCGCAAATAGATAGCAACCACCGCGAGAAGAAGCACAACGTTGCAGCCTGGTAGAAGCTGCATACACGCGTAAGATGCACGCTCTGCTTCTGCCAGGAAGCCATTGCGGGCACTGTTTCGTGAGAGTAGGCTTTCTGGCTTCCCCTTGTTGCACCCATAGAATGAACGCTTTTGATAAGTACGCCAGTAATAAAGAAAAAAAGCTGTCCTCTTCAGTGGGTACAGGGAATAAGGAATCTCGGCAAAACACACGCGCCTGCAGTGATCCTAATTAGTAGCGAATAATAGCGATAAAAAGGAGCGCGGTTCTAAGCAGAAAGACACGGTAAACGACAAGTTGACTTTAGGTTTTTGAGTACTTTTTGAGTCCAGGTCTCTTGTACAGCAAAAGCTAGGCGGGCTAATTAGTTTATTAAGTGTTAGCAAGTCTATAATGTTTTGATGGCTTTAATATAGAGGAACAATACAATAAAAGTAAATAACTTTCTACGTGGCTGTATCGTGTAGCCAAAACAACGGAAAAAGTCCACACAGCAGATAGAACCAACCAACTGGGAGGAACACGCTTCCGTTAATTACTTGAACAAGACAAAAAAGTGTTTTCTATCGTAGATAGTATCCACACCACATGACTGTTTTTAGTTTTATACTCTGGGGAAAACTTAATTATCGGGGCTGTTAATTTTATGCATTTCACACCCGTGCTTCATTTGATAGCGCTAAATGTTCGCTCATGTACAGCTGGGACACACGTGTAACGTAGGTAATAAATATGCGATAATTTACAAGTTGTTCGTTGGTGCAAAGACTGTGTTCAGCTTTAGAAGAAGAACATCAGTTCCCATCTGGATTATGAGAAGTTTATAACATGCGGACGTACTGAAGGAAAATAATATGTGAAAATCATTAAAAAAACGCCGAGAAAGAAGGTGATCATACTGACAGGCACGACTTAACACCGTGCGCGAAAGGGCCTTGTTGAATTCCTCAGACGAGGAAATCAGCAAGAAACATTCCAGTGGAAACAAGGGAAGAAGATTAGTTTCGGTCGAGTGTGAAGCAGGTCAAGGACACAATGTATCAAAAGCTGCAGTAAAAAATTACGTAGGCAATAGAAAGAGTGTTCGGCGTCTTGTCTTTGCTAGTACTCATTCCCATCATGCCTGGCCTAAGGTTACTAACTCACCCAAGCAATCACGCGAAAACAATACTTATTATGCATGCAGAGAGGGCTTGCTCTTGTCTGATTGCTCGCTACTCTGCGTGAAATCATGCCCTTTCTCCTTGCTCTGTTCGTGCGTGACTACGCTACCGTGTCGCAATGGCGGCGGTTTCATTTGCCTGAATGCGCAGGTTGAAGCAGGACTTGATGATGACGAAAGCAGTAACTGGAGCGCAGACTCAAAGAAAGCAATGATGGCGCCTGAAGGCATTCATGGTGCAACGGAAGCGGGCGATGATGCCATCTTTCTTCAGGGCATCGCGCTTTTTCTTTTAACTGCTTTGACCCGTAAGAACAACTTTTGTTTATCAGCTCGAGGTTTTATTTTATTTCCTTTATGTCAGGTAACAAATTGACGCTTCAAGCCGTGACAGCCGGAGCAATGGCATTTGGAGGCCCTATGCAACGAAAACTAGATATGTTAGCCTGATAACATAATTGGCAAAATTGCTTACGAATTGTAAATATTTTTATAGAAATTTAATTTTCGTAAATATAATTGAATTCCATTAAAAATTACTTTACTCTCAAAAAGTAATGACAATGCATTACAATTTCTTTTGCGAAATAATACAAGTACTTTCGAATTCATTTTATTTTTCACTCATACAAGTAGTACCCCGGTAAGAGCTCGTAGAACTATTTCGTACTTTATTTTTTGCACGCTGCCGAAGGAGATGCGGTTCAAAGCGAGCGTACTCGATCAAGTTGCATCACCAACCTACTTTTCCGGAATTCTTGAAACAGTGACAAAAGCAGAGCAAACCAACAAGAAAGCGCTGAACTCTACTTCTGCAACTCAAACAGTGCATCCGGGGTCTTTATACGAATGGAGTTGCGTAATAAATTAAGTGAGGTCTCTCTATTTACGCCAAAATGGAAATGCACGAGCGTTCTCACAGTTTACATGTTCCGTACATAACGTGCAAGTTATTCGTCTGAGCGAAAACAATAAAGTATTGAAGATCTCACGCGCAAAGCTCCATGTTCCACCGCGCTCACACGCATCTTCCAGTTCACCGCACAAAGCTATCAAGTACGCCTCATCGCGCCATGGGCGCAAACGCACGGCCTCGTGATCAATAGACCAGCCCGAGCTTCGCTGATAATAGCGCCACCGCTTGGCGCCCCAGCGCCGAGTCGTGATCTTCGTCCTTGGGAATCGCGGCGCTGAATTACGCTTCAAAAACACTTCCTAGACCGCCGCCGCCATCGACGGGTTCGAGAGGGTTCAGCCGTGCCTGCTTAATTAGAAACAGCTGGAAGAGCCGGCAGCCTTTTGCTCGTACTTTGTTTCTTTTTTTGTTTTGTTTACCTGGCTGATCACAGGCCTTGTTTAAATTTCCTCATACGATGTCAAATCAGCGCTGGCTCTGCTTGCTTGAGCAGCGGCGACTTCTGAAAGCCCCCGAAAGAAAGAAAGATAACACAAATAAAAAATAAATTGAAGCCGCTTATTTTTGCAGTCTGCTCTACGCGTAATTGATGCCTTTTTTCTGTGCCATCATGCATTTCACTTCATCTGAAGGAATTGTGCCCGTTGTTAAAAAAACGAACGATAAACCGAAAAAGAAAAGCTATTGTCGGTGTAAAAAAAAAACGCCGTCTAAAGTTGATATTAAACTGCTAAATTAATTTCAATGGGAGCCAAAAAACAAATCGTGGAATATTCGCCTTCTCAGTGCTTGCGCTTAAGTGCTAATAATGCGCGCATATCAATGTTTTCCTCGGATTCAATGAGTGATTTTGGTCTTTGATTTCATAAAAGTAAAATCAAACGATCACTCATTTTCAGAAACTATTCTCCTCGTCTCGCAACCTTATGATTCTTTCCCTAAAGACTCTTTCATAGCAGGATTCGATTGTAACGCATTAGAATGATAAACTTAGTGCGCTTGTTCTTAAGAGAAGTTAATTTGGAATTTCTTTTCTCCAACAAATCCTGGTCAATCATATGGGGCTGCGTCGACGGTTTTGTTTGTGATTAAGCGCCAATTTACAACATAACCACGTATGTCAATCCTGCGAAACTAAGTCTCTTCTATTGCTTCAAGAGAACTGTTTTTTCACCGTGATGTATATCGGTAAGCCTATAGTTAAAAAAAAGAGGCGTTACATTAAAATAGTGCTTCTTTTTTGTGTCAATCCAGGTAAAGAAAGAAGGCTGGTGACAATGGTGACAACCAATGAACACATAGTCGCTGTTATTTCCTGTACCCTCGACTGTGTAGTCATTCTCGGCTAAGTTAATGGGTCATGTTCCCTCCTTGTACATGAAAATCGAAGAAAAGCTTTTCACCGATACGGTCATTTCAATTCTTTACTTAAATATAATGGCGCCACACTATGGTTACAACACTTTCAGTACTAATGGACTGCAACAGCCACGTCTTGCCACGTCAGCGGAGAATCGACGTGTGCCGATGTTAGAAAGTTATCGGTTGAGGAGAGAAACAGGCGCAAAGAATTCCCTCCCTGGCTAACAACTTCTCTCAGAGTTGTTCTGTGCACTGCGTCATCAGCATGCCATTCAGCTGGACACTGGGTTAATCGACCAATTTGGGGACCAGGCAGGACAGCGTTTGCGTATTTTGTCAGTTATTTTTCTGTGCAAATGTTGTAATCAACTTTTGCCTTGGCTTCCCGGGTTCTTGTAACATATTGCCAGCTATCGTCAATCTTATCGCACAGTTTTGCGTAACATGACAAGACTACGTGACGCTTCATCGTAGGGTGCCCCCTCCTACGCAAACCATGTCCTCCAGCCCACACTCGTCTCAGTAATCCTAAGGCCGAGACACCTTCTCTTGCATAACAACTCCAACGAAAAGGAAACCCAAGATGGCTGTAGCGTATGTGCGTCTTTTAAGCTTTTTCATTTGAACTACCACTTTAATGTTTCCTTTGTTTTCCCACAGTCGTTGTAGGAGCGAGTAACGTGCAGCCACTGTTACTAGGAACAATCTCAAAGTGCTCTCATAGGATCAATGAGAAAAAAAAGGGGAGGGGGGGGGAGGCATTCATTATCTTGCAGAAACTTCTTGAAGAAAGCCGAGACAGCTTTGCATAAAGAGGCAGCTTACTTGGGTAGCCTTTTTTTTCCTACTGTATTATAATGGCGCAAAAGTGCTGTTGCTAGCGAGACATTTCTCTTACAGTGAAAATGATGAAACTCGAATGAAGACTACGACTGTAGAACAAAATTTCATGAAAACTCAACCGACTTGGCATATTTCGTTGAAATTGCAGATGGTTTTCCTTTTTTGCCTCAAGTTAAACGAGGGAAGATCCAACTTTCACAAAAAGGCTAGCATCTATGGCTCGTTTTTCACAGCTATCCTAGGCGAAACGAAAATTGGGTTCTGTAGCTGCCTCTGGCTGTTCGACGCTGCAAAAATGTTCCGCCTTTTAACGTACCGAGCACTGACTACAAAAAGAGCGCCTTCAGTTGCGCTCGACAGTGCCATTTGAAGAAAGAAAGATGCGTATAATATTTCGAACATGAGCTCTTTTCTTTGTCCACCTCATAAATGAAGCGCTTCTTCTAGGGGCTTTGTATACAGAAGTAAACCAACTTACAGCCGTACAAAGTACTTTTACTGAATCAGTTCTGTGAACTGCAAATAATTACAAACAAATAATTAGTCAAGAGTAGAACTTTCCACTCGGCACATGGCTACTTTGTTTTCTTTTTCACCGTAATCAAACGAGGCAATGTTAGAAGGTGACGTTGTAAGCCACGATGCATGTCCTATGTATTGTTTGACAGCTTTAATATGCGAATTGTTTAAGCTGAGCACATAGCTGCAACTCCTGAATATAGGCCTAAACGAGCGCCTTCTACATCTATTTTCTTGTCCACTGCAAAGGTACTCGTATTAACGCGGCAGCGTGTCTCGTTCAGCGGAGAATCCGGCGTCGTAGTTGGCATTGGAGTGTTCTTGACTCTCGGCGGCGGCTTCGGCCAGTCGGACGAGTTGTAGCTGAGTCGAGGGTCGGAGCTCAGTAGTAAGGTCTCCCATTGGGGCTTCGTCTTTACGCTTCGTCCCTCCCGGGGGGCATTAGGACATTCTCATAGTATGTGGTCCAAGGTGGCCATAAGTTCGCAGTTTGCGCATTCGGCCGTCGTCTATATAGGCGGGTAGCCCTCTGGCGACCATCTTTCTGTTGGACATTAAAAGTTTTCCTATCCTATCCTATCCTATCCTATCCTATCCTATCCTATCCTATCCTATCCTATCCTATCCTATCCTATCCTATCCTATCCTATCCTATCCTATCCTATTGGAGTGTTCAGAAGGTCCGGATGTGGATCTCCAGATTGGAGAAATTATTAAAACATTAGATAAATTGGGATTATAAGGTCGTAGCATGACTCAAACGTCAATATGACATCTAAGAGTTTAAAATAAAAATATTTGCACTGAGAAAACATTGAGCTAATTAGATAGGAATTGAGCCTGTGGCTCTTGGACCGCGGTCTAACACGCTAATCTTATGCCACTGAGGGACTTTCGTCCGACATGGTTAAAGGTCGGCGTTGTGTGTCTTTACCGACAGTGTCTGTCCCTGCGAAGCCATATGCAAAGGCGATCCCTGGACACTGATGGGACCGAGTAACGCTATAACGTCACACCCTTAAGGCGGAGCTTAAGTGTCCCCACAATTTTCAACTGGCTGTACAGAATACTTAGGTTGCATACATATCGCGTAGTGACCGTATTTGGATTGTAAAGATACATTGTGTAATAAAGAGATGGAAGACATGAAACATGTGATCTGATCACACAAAAAAAGCTATTTTAATAAAACCCTACAAGAACGAAAAAGTGTCCTGAAGATATTTTTTGTCGCGAAGAAATTCCCGGGAAGCACTGGAGTGGCGCTCCTTGTGAACCACAGATTCTTCGCTCCCAATTTTCACAAAGTGCTCGCTGTATGCTCTTTGTTTCTATCTTGTCGGCGAAACGTGAGAACAGTTTTTTTACGTTAATACTTCACTTATAAGCCACCGATCGAATACACTGGTGAAACTGCGAAAAAACCTTGACGCACCTACATAGTAAGGGCATAGCGAGATAGAACCAGGAGGGAGATTTGATAGGAGAGGGTCGTTGGCTGGCGCCTTCACGTTTCGCAATACTGCTTCAGGCCGCTCTCTTTAAGCGGAAGCGGAACATGCATACAAATTGCAAGAAAATAATGTTATCAGGAGGCAAGTCACAGTTAGAGCCGCAGTCTCAGCGGCTCCGTTACAATTGTTGGCTAAGCTATGTTTCGAAACGCCGGGTTCTTCGCGGTCGGTTTTCGAAATCACGTCATGTCCTTTCTTGATTCTGGTTTAGTTTTCTGCGCACTTGGCGCCTACATTTCGTTTTCGCGTTTCAGACATGCAGCTGCGTTCTTTCTCAACCCTATCAACACCAGCACCCTCTAGTTGACTCTTGTTGGGATCTGATGCGAAAAATAGTCAGAAAACGATACTTGGATCAACATTACAGTGTACAAACCGTGGTACACAGGCGCATGTGCACATTCTTCTCTTCTTTCGTGCTCTCAATCTATGCTTTTTTCCCACACTGTGCCTTAATTCCGCAACTTTAAAGAGAAGAAAAAATTTGTAGATCCCCGCCAGAAAAAAAAAGGATTGGAAAACGTATGCTATATTTTTTCTTGGTTTGCAAGAAGCAGTGATTGGAACTCCAGCATAAGAGCTTGGGCTATACTATGAAAATGAGCACCTCAGCATGAGAAATGGTAGCAATAATCTTAGTCCGTTTCCTGCGGTTGCTCCAGGCTACATTTCTCTCATTTTCGGAACATTAAAAGTCATTTGTTTTTACGGACCAGTTTTGACGTAGCCACACTACACGTTGATATCTTTTACAGATTATACTTGCAGATTCCAAAAGGGTTCTTTGACAAGAAATTCGACTTAATTTCACGTCTTTCAGGATTAAAGGTTGTGGTCACAAATTTACTAGCCACTTGAACGATTAAAACTAAGATAGTTCAATTGGTGCGCAATATTTGCGCAAAGTCTTCCTTCCTGATGAATAAGCTCGCTTTATATAGTTATCTTAGTTATCTTATTCCTGCACGTCAGATGGTGGGCTGACATCAGCGATTTGTTTCCTCACGCATCGTTGTTAAAACATCCAGTGCGGTTTCTGGCGGCGATCACAAAAGAGATGGGAACGAAGTTCTGCGGTTGTTTTGTAGCATCTTAAACATGCGTACGCATTATTTATATCATTTGTCCTAACAAGCGGGTGTCAGATTGTGCATTCTTTATGCCCCACACCTGTTCTGAAATTGTCTGCTGTTTTTCAACTATAAAATGCAATTTTTGTCGCTAGGATCAGGGTTGACATTTTATTGTAAACGTAGTCTACAGCAGAGGGGAGAGGCAAGCCTGTTGTCTGACCTAAAAATGCCATGCCTATGCCTCATGCTCAGTGCCATTAACGCGATAATTGCCTAGTGAAGTGCGCATAACATCCTTTCAATACTGAAATTAGTCACAACCCAATTTTGGTTACCTGTCGCGATGAATATTAGATTTCAGCGAAATTTTATTCGCGACGGATCTACATATGCCATGGCAAAGTTCGTGTATTTATGATGCCTAACAACTTAAGCGATAATATTTTAATTATTTTAGTGCAGAGGTTTGAAAAATCGCCAATTAAAGATGACAGCGTATTTAAATGCGCCTAATAACTCTATGCGCAACAGGAAAAATAAGGTAGAACAGGATTCATTTACGACACCTAGCAGTTGTCGTACCCTCCGATACCCTTAACGATGTTTAAGGCACTCGCAACCACGTTTCTCCGGAATGTCTGTTGCGAAGCGTCAGGAGAGGAGGCCAAGTCTGCAAAGTTGCCAGCGTATTAAGCAGTGCGGAGGTAAGCAGCCTTGTCAAAGAGCTCACTCTTCGCGAAATCCTTGTAGCTTGCGATGATAGGAACTGCACGCACAGCCTTCGTTGGCCATTCCAGGTTCTTGCCTGGGAAGCATTCGCAATCGTTATCCTCCGACTGCTGCACTAATGACGGGCAGTTGAATTACATCCGTCGACGACTGGTCGCTTTCTCCAATCGATTCTTCCCACCCATGGAGCAAACAGTGGATCATTAATTAGGCCAAGTGATCAAGTTAACGTGCGGTCTGTGCGCTCGCCACGCCAGCGGCACTACCCATTAACAGGTGTGTCACAGGTCTTTTTACAGCTTTGTTTCTAGTAACACTAGCTAAGGCTTGGGTTAAATTTAATTTTGTTGCTTTTGAAACAAATTAAGACGAACTTATAGACTACTCCTTTCCAGAATAATCCTCGCATTGCCGACAGCAACGTATAACATAGTGGAGATCGATTGTGTGCCTCTCTTTTCAAGCTTAATTTTAAAAAAATCGTTTGTTAAGAAAGCGAGCCCTGCTAGGTTCATTCTTTACCTTTTTGAAAAAGCGCTGCTGAACCGTTTACCATTTCTTGCAATTATTCTCATGTATGCATGGAATAGTAAACGTTCGTATTTACAGTAAACCCCTAAATGCAGCTAGTACAGCCCCTGAAGGGTACATCTCTTTTTAACTATGCTTTCTGGTGAGTGCTCAACAGCGTGATACGAAGGAAAAGACAAAGTTTGTTTTAAAAGGAAAGTCGTCCTCGAAAAGACACTTCTTTTCGTTTCTCGGGAAAGCATAACGGACAAAAGTAATGAAAATTTTTCAGGGTCGGAATTGTGCCCTACGACGCTGCTTCAGAGGTAGTAAATAGCCGCTTTAGAAGGTAAATTCACGAAGGTCTGAGCGCGTTATTTCAAACTGCACATTTTATGACACAGCGCAAACTTCTGTCTCTTATGCACACGTTCACTGCGTATTATGGTCTTCAAACATTCTTTCAATTGAAGAATTTATCGGAATCCTTTGACTTCTTTCTATATTGCAAGTATTGATGCATTGTATATGAAACGTTTAGCGTTTTGCCTACATAAAAAAAAGCGGCTGCTGTGTTTTTTATGGATGCAAAACGCTAAGGCGCCCGTGTGCTGTGCAATGTCAGTGCACGTTAAAGATCCCCAGGTGGTCGAAATTATTCCGGAGCCCTCCACTACTATATTATCCGCCGTGGTGGCTCAGTGGTTAGGGCGCTCGGCTACTGATCCGGAGTTCCCGGGTTCGAACCCGACCGCGGCGGCTGCGTTTTTATGGAGGCAAAACGCTAAAGGCACCCGTATGCTATGCGATGTCAGTGCACGTTAAAGATCCCCACGTGGTCGAAATTATTCCGAAGCCCTCCACTACGGCACCTCTTCCTTTCTTCTTTCACTCCCTCCTTTATCCCTTCCCTTACGGCGCGGTTCAGGTGTCCAACGATATATGAGACAGATACTGCGTCATTTCCTTTCCCCAAAAACCAATTATTATTATTATTAGCCCTCCACTACGGCACCTCTTTCTTCTTTTCTAGTTTCATTCCCTCCTTTATCTTTCCCTTACGGCGCGGTTCAGGTGTCCAACGATATATGACACAGATACTGCGCTATTTCATTTCCTCCAAAACCAATTATTATTATTAGGCGGCTTAAATAACAGCATGAGCCATAGAGACATAGATACGAGCTGCATGAAGCAAATAAAGGAATTCTTGATGCTGTTTTCGCATGCCTTCCTTAAGGATGGTGGGTGGTGGTGAAAACATTTTTTAGGAAGGGACAGGAGGCATGTTTAAATAAACCCGTAAGGGACCGATCCTTACAAGCACTACGTGGCGGTCCCTAGTTTAGAACCCCAGTGGCGGTGGCCGCCGCCCGGGTGCGCCCGACTTTGTTGGGCCTGTAAGCCATGGCAACCGAGCAGGGTCGCGTGCCAGTCCTCCCTAGTAATGTTGGGGAGGGGGGAGAATAGCCGGGTTGGAGGGGCAGGCCCACACCATGTGATAGGTGTCAGAAGACACCACTCCACAGTGCGGGCAGCTGCCGTTAAAGTAGGGGTCGAAATGTATTAGTGCTGCCGGGCACAGCAATGTATTGGTGAGAAGGTGGAGAAGGAGCCGTTCATCCGCCTTCTTGAGGCCTTTACATGGGCGAGGGTAAAGACGTTGACTGTCTTGATAGTAGGTTGTAACATCTTTGAAGCTATGACCGGATTAAAATCTGGTTCCTGATCGGGTGGGGAGGAGAAAACAGCCCGGTGAGAGAGCGCACGGGCGGCTGCGTCTGCTGCCTCGTTTTCTGCCAACCCCCATATAAGGTAACGGTGTGCGGGGTCCGTATCCCGTATGCAATTTTGGTGTATTGATAGCTTATTAAGGGTGCGGCACTCGAGCATTGCAGCGTTCTCATGAGACATAGCTTCATTCAAAGCGGTTTGCCCAGCTCGAGTATGTGCGACATCGCTTTCATATTCAGAGGGCTGGGAAATGGGCCATAACACGTGGAGAAAAACCTGTTTAATATGTACGTGCGTGCCTCCGTCACTGCCGCTCTCCACAAATCATGGCTCCTCACAGATAAGTAAGTTTGGAGGGAAATGCAGAAATACGTTGCCGTAAAAAAAAGACATTTCAATTCTTGGATGCGGCATTTAATCCGGAAACACCAGAAGAACAAGAAGTAAGTTGCAGTGGTAGAAGCGCATGAAATCAAGGAGTGAAGTTTTACAAGTTTGTCTTCTAACGATATGTCCAGCATCCTCCCTTGTGGTCCCGAGGACCGCAGAAAGGGTAAGCCTAGAAACATAAACGTTTCCTTTAACAAAGGGGTTACTGAAGGTTTTCCATGTTGCTCCGTTTCGAGGTGTTTTTGTACGCGCATGGTTTGAGTCTGCTGTTAGCGAACTGTTTTTGCTGTGTTAACTAGGGCATTGAGTAACTGACTAATAAACTTTCTTCCTTTTCTTCACGGTGGACTTCAATGCCTCCCATGCAGTTTAGAGGCGCAAATCGTTTCACAGTGGTTAACTTCCGTTCCTTTCCTTCTTCACTCACCTCTATACCAGTATAATGTCCACTAAGTGCGCATTCAATTGCACCTCGCTGTTTGTTTTCTTGTAAGATACGGTTTTACAGCGAAGCTGTATACCTCTAGCGTCCAAGGAAATTTTCGTGTCGTCGTCAGCAAAAAAAAGGCTGACACCGTCTGGAAGATGTTGAAGTAACGAGCGTTAGCTGTTTGGTTTACTAGATGAAGAAAGCGAAGAAGAACGCGCCGCTCGTCTCGAGAAACGGGATGTAATATCCCTTGAAACGGGGTAGATTGCCACCATGCTCGGCTACGCGTGCACGCGGCCGCCTATCGGAATCATCGCCGCCTAGCGCCATCTATCAGAGAAATTACGATGCACGTCTACGCATTGTCGAGTTGCACCCCCACAAGATACGTCCCAAACGGAATTTGCTTCGTTTTGGGGGAAAATTTGGGCCTAGAATTCGGCTTCTGGTGCGTTAGGGTAACGCATCAATTAGGAATTTAATGTATACAATGTTTACCTGTTATATAATTGTGGCTTTATTTTATACCACAACCCACAAGGTTTTATTTGCCTAACTGTCCCCGGATGGGTGCCCGTTGTTGTCGGAGTATGTATAGCGGAACGAATATATACCTGATAGATACCTGATACCTGATTGAATATCTGCTGCTGGTCCTTGGACTTAATATATTAAACTTATTTTTGGAATATGGCGTTGTGCTTGACGCACTCTGGCACGGGGCGTCCGGGTATCGCACTGCCTCCGGGATGGGCCCTGTGCCTATGGGCCTATTAGCGCGCGGCGCGTTTTCTATCTTTGCCTCCTATCCTTTAAGTCTCCTACTTTCAGCACACGGCAGCGAGCGTGGTTCTGCTTGAGCCAGTAGGCAGGCCCGTGCTCTTTACTCTTCCTACTTCTCAGCAACATCAGTCAGTCAGTCAATCTGTCGAATGTATAAATGCACAGCGGTCCCGTGACGGGACAGTTTTCCTACCCATTTCAGGATATGTTTACCCGAGGGAGAAAGGAATGAGAGGACACAATCAATTTTAATGACCGCCATCTTGGATTTGAGAAACCGGAACTATGCTGTCATTTCGTCCCCTGAAGTCATACTCACAAAGTTCCATCTCTATCCACCATATTGGACCATGACGTCATAATTGGCACACGGCAGGTGGTTGTTTTTACAACGCTGTTGTAGATGGCGCTGCAGGTTTGAATGCAAGATGCGCTGTTTTTTAGTTGCAGCCACAGATGGCACTTTGATCTCAGGATAGTAGGAGACCTCACGAAATATCGAAACGTGGAACGTGGTGGTTCCCCGCCGCGGTGGCTCAGTGATTAGGGCGCTCGACTACTGATCCGGAGTTCCCGGGTTCGAACCCGACCGCGGCGGCTGCGTTTTTATGGAGGAAAAACGCTAAGGCGCCCGTGTGCTGTGCGATGTCAGTGCACGTTAAAGATCCCCAGGTGGTCGAAATTATTCCGGAGCCCTCCACTACGGCACCTCTTCTTCCTTTCTTCTTTCACTTCCTCCTTTATCCCTTCCCTTACGGCGCGGTTCAGGTGTCCAACGATATATGAGACAGATACTGTGCCATTTCCTTTCCCCAAAATCCAATTACAATTACAATCACGAACGTGGTGGCATCGGATGTCCGATGTCAGTGCACGTTAAAGATCCCCACGTGGTCGAAATTATTCCGGAGCCCTCCACTACGGCACCTATTCTTCCTTTCTTCTTTCACTCCCTCCTTTATTCCTTCCCTTACGGCGCGGTTCAGGTGTCCAAAGATATATGAGACAGATACTGCGCAATTTCCTTTCCCCAAAAACCAATTATTATCATTATTATTAACGTGGTGAGTAGTTGCTGCCACAAATGGCGCTGTGATCAAGAGCGGTAGAAGACCCCACGAAATCTGGAAACGTGATGAGTAAGAGCTAACGCTCTCAAAAACCTCAGGAGAGTGGAAAAGTGTACCCAACAGCGGCGCGGTTTAGGTGTCAACAAAGATTTGTGGGAATGGCGTCATTGCCAGGAGTCTTAATACTTTATATATATATATATATATATATATATATATATATATATATATATATATATATATATATATATATATATATATATATATATATATATATATATATATAATAACAAAAATGTATAAAATAAGCTGATAGAAAAGTAGAGCATAGAAATCGTAAATCATTCTTATCATAAAACAGCGGTAATATGAAAAAAAAGAAAGGAAAAAGTCTATAAAAATAAAAAACTCTAAAGCATCAGCTTCGTGTTTAAGAGCCGAGCGAGCGGGACGCCACAGCGTGTTGCAGCGTTGCAAAGTCCACGGAACGCCATCTTGCGTTCTGCGCTACGTCTTGCCCGTTGGACAATTTAAGGAAAGGAAAGGATGCCTGTCGCACACATCTTGGTGCACTGCAGAACCGCGCCGTTAGGCTAGGAAAATGAAATTAAAATTATTTGTAGGAAAGGAAATGACGCCTGTATCACGTACCTCGGTGGAAACCCAAACCGCGCCGTAAGGGAAGGAATATTTCCAAAGTGCAGTGCAGATTAATTACATATACGCGTTCCGGAAAACATTAGGTTTGCAGCTGCTTCGAAAGGGGTTGATGTCATACGAAGCCGTCGTGTGAAGTGCAAACTGCATAACATATGATGATGGCGCCTGCAAACAATGCGAAGCAAGTTCCTTCTAACCGCGCGTGTTTCCTGGTAAAGATTACGTTGCGTTTTCGTGTTGTTGTCGTAAGCCAAAACACCAGACTAAAAATTTCATGCAAACAGCATAGCTTCGCTGTCCAACAATCTTTACAGAGTGGATTAGCGCCACATTTTTTTTTCAACGAGTATCAATTTTAGCTTTTGTCTGCATTTTCAGGCGCGCCGAAAAATGCAACAGAGAAACAGTCTGTTATATCAACGCATTGCAATCTACATAACAGTTAAGCTTGGAGAATGACAATAGAGTCTGCTGCATATTTATTGCATGAAGTTGCGCAAATGTAATAGAGTCGTGAACATCAGTGCCGAAGAAGGCATTAATAAATTATCTCACTGGGTGCCTTATGCAACTTCGTGGATTTAATGTTCTTGCAAATTTCGGCTACGAACAGTATTACTGCAGCAAATTCCAGTAGCGCTGGTTACGTACTCATCTCCTTTGCTTTATAACAAAAATTGTGGCCCCAATCTACTATTTGAAGGTGGTTGGACAGAGAAGCTTTAAAATAACACCCAATTACCCATTGCGACTTCACTTGAAAATTCACACAGGCGGCTCTACAAAGAGTTAAACCAGAGACAAGCGAACTGTACTTGAGATGTATGCTGTATGCCTGATTTCAAAGGAGATATGCTGTTTGCATTCCGCTTTTAGCCTGGTGTTTTTTTCTTGCGACAAAACACGAAAACACAAGCTTAATCTTTACCGGGAAACGCACACTGGTAGAAGGAAGGTGCTTCGCATTGTTTTCAGACGCCATTATCGTACATTATGCGGTTTGCACTTCACACGGTGGCCTCGAATGACGTCAGCCCCTTTCGAAGCAGCTGCAAACCTAATGTTTACTGGAACGCGTCGGACGGTGTTCCCATTGTTTACAAGTACCTTATCATCCATCATGTGGTTTGGATTCTCGTTTTGTGGTTTTTCGTTAGCCTGGCGTTTCGTTAGCCTGGCGAAAATTTCTTTGCAATGTAGTGGTATACAGCTTTTCCGTAAAAGATCACGGCGGTGGAGCAAGAAACTTGAAGGAAACTTTACGGCACTTACTGCGCTTCAGGTGCACTGAAGAATTTCTGAAATACATACTAGTTACGCGGATGCCGACATGTTGAGCATGAAAAAGGCACAGAATGAAGAATTTGGCAGAATGGGAGTCCTCATAGGCACAAGCCGTGCCCTGCGTACTATCATATCCTCCCGTAAATTGTACTGGGAGCACAATGTGCTCCTCCAGGAGGGTTATTGTCGCACTCGAACTGCCGTGAGCGTTAACTCCACACCATTACTGGAGGAAAACGTGTATGATAAAGTTTTGTCAGTTGATCTTCGAATTAATATGTAGTTTATGTCGTGACACTAGTGCAGTTCTGCAGCTTACTCTTACTTTCGCGCAAGGAACTCCGCTGCACGAAGTGAGGTGTGAGGAAAAGTGTGGAAGCGTTACCACGTACCTTGTAGTTACAACTTAACGGCCTTATCCCACCGTGAATAAATGCAACGTCTTCAAATGTATTTATCCAGCATAAATCTCTCATTTAATGGGGCGTAGTCACCTAAAGACACGTCTTTAAACTTCTCGGGCATTCACCTCGGCCGCACTTACACGTCCTAAAAACACGCCCTCAGCGCTAGTGAAAAAAAAAGAAAAATCACCATCAAAATCTTGGTCACAGAAGCCATTTATCTAAGCGCCTGAGGGGTCCAAAATGAATGTTTTATGACCAGCGCCTGAGAGCCCTGCGCCCGTATTGCCGGCTTGATAAAAATTTTTTCAGCATTCAGTTTTATCAACTGCAAAAGCGGCGACTTACTGATGCTGCTCTTTAAAAAATCATTCAAGAGTACGGCGCACGTAGATGACTTCAAAGCGTACTAGACAACACAATGCATGGAATTATCTGTACGTGCGCGTGTGCTGACTTTCATGGCACCAGCTGAGGATAGGTTATCGAGATCTTCAGTTCGAGACTTGCCTTTGTCGACCACATTTTCCTGGTGTAGAGAACGTCTGCGCATCTTCGGGACCACTATCTTGAGAAACTATTTGAAGAAAACGATGAAATCCAGAAATTGAAGAAATCATGACACTGGTGATGACAAATTACTACACAAAATCGCGTTGGTAGAGTGTGGGCATGTAAAGAAGGTGTTCTGCAATGATCAAAAGTGGTGTACACCACGCGTCGTTGTGTGACCTGCTGCTCACGCGAAGCCTTGCTGTGCTTTCGCCAAGTAGGAGCCCCATGAAACACACAGTCCAACCTGACATGCCATACAATAAAAACGGTCACTTCGTCGCCATCCTCGACAACAGACACAGCCGGAAGGTCCCATGGCGATGCATACTAACCAAAGCTGGCGTGCTATGCACCATTTTCGTTCCCGGCAGTAGAGAGCTCCGGTGTGCTACGGAAAAGGGCTTGACCACAGGTTGACGACGACCATGATGACTGTTGACATCGCGGCCAAACACTTTTCATTCGTTGGGCACCATGATGGGCTAGGGATGCCTACAGCGGCGTTCGATGTTATCTACCGGCGCAGTCGGCGAGGCTGTACTCACTTGTCCCGGTGCAAGCATGGAACCTCCTTCTGTATTTTCCCTTATGTAACAAGTTTCGATGTATTAACAAACATTTCTATTGATTTGATTTGAAGCAGAAAATTGTCCACCCGCCTTCCGGTGGTTAATGGCAGTGACCACTATCACAATGTCTGTGGCGACCGATCGACATGATTATGATCAATTCATCACTTCGCATACTTTCAGGCTGGCATGCTCAGCCACAGAGGTAGAATAACAGTTCTAGACAACCACGGCCCGCGTTTTGTTCGCTGTTTGACACCACGCATGCAGCAGGACGATAATTGAACAGTCATATTAATTGTATAGTTAGCGGTATTTTTTAACAAAAGCTCTAGCGGCCATGGCAGAACTGTCATTTGCGATTCGGTGTTCTTGTCACCGCAAATCTTGACACACGAGCAAGTTATTACCTCTGACTTCATGGATACGTTCATGCATGCAACTCCGCCTATTGGCAACCTGCAGTGCCTAGGTGGCGCTGAAATTGACTCCTAGGTGGCGCTGAAAGTGTGAGGGACAAATCACGTGGGAATCCCGCAACAGTCAAATGACCATTGACTACGGCTTAATGTCGCAGGGGGTGTATAGCAAGCTCGCAATAATGTAAATAGACGAAGAGGGGAAGTACAGCCTCGGAAGTCGTCATAAGCGTATTAGTCTACAGTTGGGAGCCCTGCTCAAAAGAGAAATGCAGGGAAGTCAAAAAGAGTACGCAAAATTAAATGGCGAACAAATAGCGCAAATAGCGGCCGGCGTAGAGGAAGCAATTGAGAAACATCCCATGGAAAAGTGGGATTATAATCAGTAAGATTTACTCATTAGTACAAAAATAAAAAGTAATAGGAGTAAACCGCTGGAGAGGAAAGAGGAAGCCATGAAGTCGGTGGAATAGGGAGATTAGGGAGGCCATCGAACAACGACGGCTGACATCACGGGAACACAGAAAAGCAAAGAGGGCGCAGTTGGCATCACGGGAACACAGAGAAGCAAAGAGGGCGCAGTAATCTGAAGAAGAAATAGGCCGAAAATGGGAATCTTGTCGACAAAAGAAACAACAAGTGCAGGTCCTTGTCCAGGCTAAAATAAAGCCGTCCTCTGATCGCCGGCTGGCTGAAGTTCGCGATGCAACTAAAGGGGGGTCAAGAAAATTCTGGAGCCAGATAAGGTGGCTTGGTAAAGCGAATCACAGAAAGCAGGAACAGACTCACGATGCCGAGGGAAAATGTTTACAGGGAGACGACGCTGTGAGCTACATTGCGTCAGTTATAGCTGAGTCATTTAGGAAAGACGATAGAGTAATCGCCCCAAATGAGGGAGCAACACAAAATAGCACAATAGAAAACAGCTTACAACTGACCAATCTTAACTGGAAAAGGGCGGAAGTAAATATTCCAAAATGCACGTCTGCGGGGATAGACTAAATTCCAATCAAGTTAATTAATGAGCTTGGCCCAAGAGGCAAGGAAACACTGATAAAAGCATTGGAGGCAGTCATAACAAATAAACAAATTCCGCACAGCTGGAAACAGAGTAAAATGAATTTGATTTATAAAGAAAAAGGCGATAAGACGAACATAAAATCCTTCCGACCGATTACGATAACATCAGTTATATACAGGCTGGCGATGCAGGCGGTAAAATTAAATATTCAGTCATGGGTAGAAAGTAATAGAATACTCGGAGAACTTCAGAACGGGTTCAGAAGTGGTAGGCGCTTAGATGATAGCCTGTTCGTGCTTACCCAGTGCATAGAAATAGCTAAGGCGGAACACAGACCTCTGTATCTAGCCTTCCTGGACATAAGCGGTGCATACGACAACGTGAACAGGGAACTCCTGTGGAACATATTAAAAGATTAAGGTATCGGTCATCAGTATATTGATTTTTACAAGAAATATATCCAGAAAATAACGTTAAAATAACATGGTAAGGAATTAGGAGCACGACAACTGTCGAGGTACACAAAGGATTAAGGCAAGGTTGTCATCTGTCACCGCTGCTGTTCATGCTTTATATGATAAGTATGGAAAGAAGACTGCAAGGAAGCAATCTATGTTATAGTCAGTCGTACAGATTAATCGGAAAGATTATTGAGCAGTGACTACCGGCTTTAATATATGCGGACGATATTCTACTGTTAGCAGATAGCAAGGGAGATTTGCGAACTCTGGTTAATTGTTGTGGAGATGAGGGAGACAGTCTAAGTTTCAGTTTTAGCGCAGCTAAGTCCGGTGTGAGGATTTTCAACGATACAACTGATCAGGAGCTTACAATACATGGCCATGGAATACCGCGAGTGGCCGAATACAAATATCGCGAGGTATGGGTAAACGAAGGGCAGATGTACACGGAAAAGCACGAGCAGTCTCTCATAGCAAAAGGGCGAAGAGATGCCGGGATAATGAAACATAGGGCATTGTGAGGGTACAACAGGTATGAAGTACTGAGAGGTATTTGGAAAGGAATAATGGTGCCGGGGCTTACTTTCGGGAATGCGGTTCTGTGCTTAAGGGCAAAAGTTCAGTCGTGATTAGAAGTAAATCAGAGAGCTGTTGGAAGATTACCACTAGGTGCCCACGGGAAAACCACAGACGAGGCAGTACAGGGGGATATGGGCTGGACATCGTTCGAAGCACGGGAAGCTAAGAGTAAAATACTATACGAAGAAGGCCCGAGGAAATTGGACGATAACAGGTGGGCAGCTAAGGTATTTAAATACCAATACAGAAAGAGCGTTGACTCACAATGGTGGAAAAAAACTAGGAAGCTAACCAGTAAGTATGCCAGACACGAGGAGGGACAAATACAGAACATTAAATGACAGGTTAAAAACGCGGAAGGTAAAAATTGGTTAAATTCAATGGAAAAGAAGCACAGTCTAGAACTATGTCGATTCTGGAAACAGCAGATCAGGGAGGAAGCATTTTATG
>JARKHS020028949.1:0-77740 GCA_030143305.2 Amblyomma americanum
CTGCGGCCAGTAACGCTTTCGCTTTAATACTGAGAATGGTGGCAACTGCCATCCCCCGTTTCAAAGGGGACGCTCCTACCTTCCATCCATCCATCCGAGCGCCTAAAATCTGCTGTGGTCAGCCCATTGGGCCGCTGCAAACGGGAGACCGCATTCTGAACCATTAAGGATGCGCGTTCGACTAATAACATTCATTCCCTAGTTCCTGTCTAGACGTAAGCCAGTTGGGTGAAGCAAGCCACGTGTGGCTTCGGCAGGGTGCGGACTCACAAGCCTATAAGCGCAGGCAGGTGACATGCAAACTAGCTATAAATGAAGCTTGGCCGAGTTGGTAATTCATTCCCCAACGGAGCCCGATTTTGAACAAAGCACTGCACGGACAGCGCTCGTTCTCGTCTGGCGTCATTCGTCCCTGTTTAAAATCGCGCTGTATTACTCAGTGACATGCAAAACGGCTACAGGCTGCGCCAAAAACTGCTTGGTCCTCTCGCTAAGTTGTGTGTTACGGCGTTGCGATCAACGTGGCGAACTTCAGCACATGTTCCCTATGCCGGCTGTGGCCAGGGGCAGGGCCCGCTGCAAGTATCGCTGTTCGCGAGCGCAGGCGTTAGGCTTAAGTGCTTCAGAGCTAGGCACGCGTTGTCACTATGGAAGACAAGGTGGTTCCTTCAATCTTATATAATTGCGTTTTGTACATACTGCCAGTCCTCTATGGCATTACATTAGGGAGAGCACATGTTGAAGCCAGGCGTAGGAAATTAACAAAATAAAGCAATTAGAATATTGCAAAAAGCATTAACAGCTAGCGCTCATACGCTGAGTGCGGTGGTGCGTGAAAGCAGCAATATTGAACGCGGAAAAACTTGTATTTTAAAAATAGCTCTTGTACGTAATGCGGCTTCAACAGAATTGACTGTCACATTAATGAACTGGTCAAAGTTTTTATCTGACTCGGACAAGTTTGAAGTGAAACCACCAAACATTTGCTCGCATTTTTATTCGCGTGTGTATCGTAATAACCGATATTTGCTGGAGTTCTAGCGCCATTATTGTTCAATCGCATTCGACTTTGGAGTTCGTTTTTCACGCAGGAGAAGTAACTATTTCTGCAGTTGGATTGACAAACTTTTTCCATGAGTCAGTGATGAAATCACGATAAAGCAGCCTAATCTTTCTAACCGCAAAAACATTAAGCAAGAGAACTATGCAGCTTAAACCATGATGTTCTATCAGCGATGCTGAATATCTCCACTTTCGCATTACGGGGTTCAGCTGTTATCATTTTTTATGTGAAATGCACGCTGGCTTATATTCCAATGTGATGTGAGAAGTTGATGTGAGCAGTGAGAGATGAGTTTACAGTGCTTATCATTGATAAAAGGTATTCTTACTGCAAAATTTATTTTTTCTCTCAGAACTAAGTAACCACTGACTCCGGCCTACCCTTTTTACAAAAAATGAGCGTATCTGACTGAACTTATAAATATGTCTGAGGCCACTGAAGATTTATTTTTGTACGAAAGTTTCCACAATAAAATACAATGCCGTGTTTTTATGCAGTTTATTATATTTTTATAATATTTTTACAGTTTATAATAGGTTAACCACAGCCCGGGTCCTCACGCTTCACCCTCGTCCTCATCTACCCTGCGCGCAGCGTCGCTCCACGCAGCGTAATAGCCGTAACAAGGTATAGTGAACTGAGATGAGCGGAACAACTTTCATGCGAACACATAATACTGTTTCCGAATCACTGTGGCATTGTTAAATGAGAGTTTGATGAACCAGGGGCCCGGAGGAAACGCCTAATTGCAGGCAAAGGACGCCACCTGTTAAGCGCACTCGAAATACGAGCGGTGATATCTACAATATATGAGGCAAGCAAAATGGAGCGATGTGAAGATAGGATGTGTATTACCAACAAAGCAGCCTTCGTTGTCATCTGCTGCACGACAGTAGCGCTCGTCAGATCTTTATGTAGGCAGCTGCGGATATTTTCAGACAGCAGACTCTGTTAGGTTTGGTTTGGTTTATGGGGGTTTAACGTCCCAAAGCGACTCAGGCTATGAGAGACGTCGTAGTGAAGAGCTCCGGGAATTTCGACCACCTGGGGTTCTTTAACGTGCACTGACATCGCACAGTACACGGGCCTCTAGAATTTCGCCTCCATCGAAATTCTACCGCCGCGGCCGGGATCGAACCCGCGTCTTTCGGGCCAGCAGCCGAGCGCCATAACCACTCAGCCACCGCGGCGGCCGGGCAGACTCCGTTAGAAAAGAATATTAATTTAGCATCATGCACAGCTCCTCAATAACGCTTCTCGAATTGTTGTGAGCATATATAGTTTGCATTCCTCAGAGGCGAGACTACCACGGCCACTACAAACGTGGAAATTTCCAGCCGTTTCACTGCTGCCCTTGCATGAAGATATAGAAGTGTTCAGAATAAATTACTAGGCAGAATAGAGGAATGTGAATATAAACTACGCCACAGCGATCTCCACATAAAACATGCCGAAAACAGAAGCTGCCTCTTTTCAACTGCCCTTTTTTTTTCTCTGGCTCACCACATAGTCCAATTCACTTCTTTTTCCACACCACTGCGCGTCGATGCTGGGTGGTGCAGAGTAGCAACAAAGGCGTGTGGATGTTTTCCCATTACGTGCCGAGGAAGCAGGGACCCATTGACACAAGTAGGCGCCAGGAAAAAAGGAACGCAATCAAGCCAGCGACAGCACGAGACGCGCAGCGCCTGAGTCAATAACAAAAAAAAACAAATAAGGGCGCCGGGAAATGGCGGCTGTGACTTGTCGTGAGCCGCAATGTGAGAAGAGCAAAGAATCAACGTCGTTGCTGAAGACGGAAGGCCTTGGGGCGACAATAAGGGCGCAGGAAACGCTAGTCCGACACAAAGGAAACACTCCCATCGTAGCCAGGGAGTAACTGGCGAGAGGAACACAGACTGGCTAAAAAAAGTGGTATATAATTGGGCTTCTTTCGTTACGAACATTTCAATATGGCATAGCGGGGCACAAGGCAAAATCGATTCAGTGAGACGCCGTGCGCGTGCCAGCGTGGTCTACAACTAATCATGAGTAAAATAAAATAAAATTGCAGGAAGAGATATACCACCCAAAAGGTTTTAAACCGGAAAACTCAAGGATGGTGAACACACCATTTTTTTATTTCGATGTTTATGTTTTCGGCTTTCATCTATTTTCACCGTCATGTTGCGCGGGTGATGTTCGTGATTTCCGACTACCCGTTGTCTGTGTGCTGTACTATCGTGTGGCCAGACTGTGTATCGCATTGCTCTTTGTTCATTTGTAAGCAGAATTCATGTCTTCATTCTGTCTTCATTATGAACACAGAACTGAAAAGGTTTCCTTGCATGGCCATTGCAGCTCTTTACATGGGTGTTTACAGCAGCTACGAACTAAACGCAGACACAAAATGTCATCGCGCTCAACATTACTGTTCAGAAAAAATTTGTCAATTATAAAAGAAGTTGTATGGATGAAAAAAATAACTCTGGCATATACTGTGGAAGCTTGCAACGTTTCTCCGAAAGAGCGTAAAGATAAAGTGAGCAGACTATATGCTAGAATCAGTTTTTTTAATGGAAGCTTTTATTTTGTATTCGTGGCTTGTGGGTATCACTTTCGTGCTAAACGGGCACACCGACGTATTATAGCTTGCTAAAATTCCAGTTTTCGCATAAATCTCTAATGGACGGTCCATGGTGCATGGTTTCGGTTAATACGTGGCTGTGGCTTGCGCACTGCAATGAAGACCCATACGCGTCTTCAGCATTGGTTTCTAGAAACCTGCATAGGGTATAAAATGATCAACTGCCACCAAAATAATTAGTACCGGGCGTGTAGTGCTGGAAGCGCGTTCGAAAGGCCGGCGGTCTCACAACTTCTTTCCCATCTCATTTTCGAGCACTCCTTGGCGAGAAAACATTAATCCTCACGTCAGCATTAAACAGAGACGAGTACCTTGTTCTGCCTAGTATGCGGAGTAGAAGCGCTCGCAAAAGCCCGAGTGAAAAGATCGCGAGTTGAAAAAATACAAAAATAAATTCCTGGAAATTCCCGCTCCAAATGAGGAGTTCAGTTTTCGTGTGAAACCACTCGAGGTATTAGTGGCTCAGTTGAAGAGCTCGGCATCTTGGTCACAAAGAGGCGCCCAGCTTCATTCTTTTATCTTGTAGTACTGCGGGGCGTATTTGTATCGAGGGAAAAGCAACTTTCACGGCCGGACTCTTATTGCCTGGTATAAAAGACAAAACTCTTACGCTGCGCAGAGAGGCTTTTGAAGCACGTTTTTTTCTCCAGATTTTTAATATAATAATAATAATAATAATATTAATAATAATAATAATAATAATAATAATAATAATAATAATAATACATATATATATATATATAATAATAATAATAATAATAATAATAATAATAATAATCGAATAATAAACTTGTTATTTCTATCATTGATGGAGGAGAATGCAGGTAAAAGTCGCATAAAAAAGAGCGACCTGACTGAAGCCCACAGCCCCCTTTACAAAGCAGGCAGTGATAATACAGCATGCTCAGAGTACAAAATGATCAAAATAATCAATGATCAAAGCACACAATTACTAAAGGGCAAAATTTGCAAATAGCTAAAGGCTAGCGAATTTCGATAAATAATTTTAGGTTTCTAGAGAAAATGGTTTCATCAAAAATTGAAACTATGCATTTCGAACCGCATACACTTTCACTCACCTTTTAAAATCGTAGCCGCTCATTCTTGAGCTTCGATTTCTTAATTCTCACTGGTCGATGGGCGCATTGAAAGGGTATAAAGCTGGGGAAAGGGGGGGGGGTGGCACACAGCTTTCCGCGCTATTTATCCAAAGGCCTGGGAAAAAAACGACCCGACTGCAGAGGGCTACAGCTGCTCCATTACAAACGGCAATAAACGACGGCGACTGCATGGTACGACCCTGAGGCGGTACCCTTATCGACGTCCTTACGAGCTGCCCAACTGGGGGCTTGTCGTAGATCCAAGCCACGGAGGGAAAAACAGCGGATCGCGCAGGCGAGGAACGCCTCGCCATTTGGTGCTAACGGGGTGATCATTACGTCTCTCTTTCTCTCTAGCCTCTGTTTTGTTCCGCCCTTCATAGCTTCAGCGGACACGTACTGCGGCTCTTGAGACGGCACACTGCAGAAAAAAAAGCAGTCTCGAACGGACAGCCAACATTTCGCATTGCAAGTGCAGCCAACATTGTTCGGGGCATATAACGCAAGTCAACGGATTAGGGCAAGTATTGTGCGTGAATTAAGCAGCTACGTAAAAAAAAGAACATATTGTTCGAAAATCTTTGAACGAAAAGGACCTAAATACAAAAAAAAAACTAAGTGGGACTTACAATTCCTTTAACTGTATTTGCACACGGAATAAACAGTGACATACATGCCCTATAAACATAAGCACTGTTCCGTCTTGAATCTAGTGGAGTCTGTTTTTCCCTGAAGAGGAGCACTTCTAAAGCCTGCGTATTTTGCTGTGCTTCTTCTTATGATACTCGATGCAGTGAATGTCAAAGGCAGTTGCCAGGTTTCTGGCCGCACGAACCGGTTAGTTGCTTTTAGGAAAATAAGATGTCAGTGTGGTGACGGTGCAAAAGTGCCGGACCTTAATTTCCGCTCAAATCACAACCGACGTGCTCAGTTTGGCGGCATTTAGTTTACATTGAAATACTGCTTGAAATGAGTGTATTTTTTGCATCTGTGATCAATCGATGCTCGCCATTGCAGCGGCCACGGTATTGCTCCTGTGTAGTCTCATCCACTTAAAAGAGCGTGATGGATGTTCAAAAAGGAGCAGTCTACGTTCCTAATGACATTTTTTGATTACAGCGATGTTCAGTTCGAAAAATAGATTAGTTTATTTCCATCTGCGTTGAAACAAAAAGAAAACAGGTTGCTAGGTGCTTATCTTCGACTGTCAACGACAGTGGAGGGAGATTGCGGGGAAACCGAGGTTTGCCTGTACCAATAAATAACGGCGTCCTAATTATAAACAAACTACTTCTGCTGAAAACAGGGTAGCTATGTGCTAGAAAAGGTGAAACGAGAAAATACATGTACCGCTATCCCCGGCCGCCCCCACTAGCACCCTTCTGTGAAGACAAATTAATTTTTTTCGCGTGGTTCACTGCAGATTAGTTAAATCTTCCTTCACTTCCAAACGATAATCACGAAGTCCCTCTTTACTTTGGCCTCACGATTTGTACCGGAGTGATGGGAAAACTAAAATTGTGTTATTAAATCAAATTTTATCAGCAATAAATGTGTTTTTGCTGCCGAGAAACAGTCAAATAGACCCATAGAATCAATTTTTGCAAAAAAACAACAATTATGGTATGAAGTATTTCTTCAGTGTCCCTTTGAGACCGGGCGCAAAGAGAAACGATTTAAGTCACCTTTAAAACTTGTGCGGCGAGGGGCTCTTAATCCTTATCGCGGTCAGCATTTGAATGGGAGCGTCCGCTTTGAACTCCGACACGATATGGTCGGGCATGCTGTACCCTGTACTCTGCTCTTCAGCTCATTTGTGTTTAAGACAGGCTAGGAAATGTTTTCCTCTCGCAGTCATCCTTCTGTATCCAAGCTGCGGGTCTGCTGTGAAGATTGAATAATGTTGTGTACTGGCATTCTTGAAGTGTCTGCCACGTCGTATAAGCATAGAGATCGCAAGAGGAACCAACATCCCTTTTTTCGATCAAGACTTTGGTTTTGAGCTAGTTGGTGAACGGAGATAGCCAACAGAATAGAACGGCGCAAGAAAACAAGGAAGAAAACACACACTTAACAGGACGGGCGCCCCCTGTCCCGCTCCCCTCCTTCTAATGCGTGTTCTCGAGCTTGTTTTCTGGCGCCGTTTCATTCCATTAGCTATAGGTATACCTTTTCTAGGGTCTAAGCTTTGAAATAAATTCATCCCTCCCAAACAAGAACACGTGCTCTCAATGCTTTGGTATTACAGCGCGAAAAGGGTGGCGGTTGAGGCGCCATGGCGCCCGTTATGAATATGCCATGAGGCGGAAATTGAGGATGATATCGCAGAAAGCCCTCCGAGGCAAACCATCCTTTATCAAAGCCGGAGTAGCTCAGACGCGTGCATGCGCGCGCCCAGTGTGATCATTTCTGAAGGAACTGGGCCGGTGCTGTAGGTTAGAAGAGAAAGGTGATTAAGAAGAATGGCCTTGCAGCTCATCAGAAAATTATGGTGATATCCACTACTGCACACAACTTCGTCGAAGAGAAAAAGGGAAAGAAAATATTAGATGCACTCTCCTGTTGTAGCCTCCGAGGAACCTGTTGGTTGGGGGTGAGCCACGAGGGAATAAACTGCAAGCTATGATTGTGTTTGCATTCTACTACTTAAGTTGGCGTTACAACTGCGGGAAGCTCCGGACAGCTCCGCTGCACAAATAGAACCTTCTGCTCTAGCGCGTAAAAAATACGGAAAGTGAGAGCAAAAAATTTTGTAAAAGAGAACCGTTACGAGATCTACAAAGGTTGTTGCCTAGAAATTAGATTTGCTCAGAACTCCGTGGGAAGGCTATGATCACATGAGGTCACATGACCTCTCACAACCAATCATTAATTTATTTGCCGCCTGCCACGTTATGCAGGTTGCTCAGAATTCGGTTACCTGATTGCCAACTGCCACACCTGGCGGGTTCTGTAGACGTGATAAGGTCACGTGACCTCTCTCGATCGGTCAATGCATTTCGTTTTGTGCATTGGCGATCTTTTGGCGTTTCTAATGCTCGAATGCTATTGCATTAAAATTTCCGGAATAGCAGCGCTGGGACATTATTTTTCCGTGGTTGAAGGAAATTGTCGGGCTTCAGTGAGCTTCAATATCACACAAACGAAGAGGATAGGCTCGTAAGTGCGCAGGAAGCCATTTGCGGCCCATTACCGCGTGACATTCATTTTGTTTGCGGCGAGCCACCGTCTTGCCTTCCCAGCACTTCCCTGAAGCGACGGCTGCCACAGAGTATCCTCCAATGACATCCTTATCAAATTTATGTCCTCCATTTTGTAACGCGCAATTGAGCGATCGGCATTTTTCCGTGCCATTTCTCGTGGGCACTCGGCGATTGTCCCTGTTTCCCGTTTGTCATTTTTTTATGCTTACGTATGTGTCTGCGCGTTTGCGTCAGAGCTGGTATTTACGCTTGCGTTCGCATCTATCCGCAGGGAATAGCTTCTCGCAGATGTCAACTCAGCAGCCGTTCCGACCAAGCTTTGCCTCTTGCTAGAGCTTCCGTGTCCATGTCAGAAGCCCAACGGCAATTTGCTTCCTAAAAACGTGCAGCCTTGTGAAAGCCACGCTAGGAGTAAGGATATTATGCGTATGCGCAGCATTCGCTTTAGTCACTTGTACTCAAGACGAGAGAAGTGTTACTTGGCGCCAACCACGTAGTGTCTTTGCCTGCAGTCGATGTCCTCCTACCGTGAACATTTTCTGAATTAGGCAATTGCAAAATGGCGCGACTGCGGAAGAATAGCTGCTGGCTTTGTGATGCTTGCTTTGTAGCTCGGCAGAAAGACAAAAACTGGCCCTACTTGGAAAGCACGAGTCGTAAAAGAAACCGGCCATTAGTCTAGAGAGCAAGTGCAGCGCATCTTTGGTTTCACGGCAGAAGGATGTCAGGGAGGAAAAGTACCGGGCTTAGTCTTGAAAAATTACCGGAGACACGGGGTCATTCACCCGCACTCCGCTTTCGGCTCCTTCTTTAGGTTATTCTTGTGAGCTTTCGAACGTCCCAAAATGTAACATGTAGCTTTCCTGACCCCTTTTTTCCGAGAAACTTTTTATTCGTTTCAAACGCGAATAGTTGCTGCCCTGCATTAAGGATACACAACTGAGGTACAACCAGGTACAAAGAAAAAACAAACAGACATTCTAAGTCAATTAATGCTGCATGCACGTACGTTGGTTATGGACAACTCCTTTCGTGGTTTGCTGGTTCAAGTCCGCAGCATTATAACTATTATTTACAGCACTAAACTGGTACAAGAATTACAAGAAAGGAATGCATTAAAACTCTTCAGGTCAATGTTATACGGAGTAAGCCCATAAAAAAATAGATATTCTCGAAAATAAGCGTACATGGAGGTTCCTTTCAATATATTAGGTAAATACAATCTACTTGCTTAAAACCTGAATGAAAACAAAAAAGCGCTAAATACTCTGCTTCAAGAAATGTATCAATCTACTTGCTTAAAACCTGAAAGTGAACAAAAAAAAAACGCTAAATGCTCTCCTTCAAGAAATGTATTTCATGCTTAGAGCAAATTCTTAAGCTGACGTATTTAATTTTTTCTCGACTTCATGAAAGTGGACTTATTTAATCGCTCTAAGGCTCAATTTATTGACGTCTAAATGCTGTCATAGAAGGTCAGAGACAGGTTGTCATTTGTTGCTATGGCTTGTGCTTTATTCTAACGCACCATATTGAGACTACATGAGCAACGAAGTATTTCGCCATGATTGCTCTAATATAAAGAAACACACGTGTCTACGATGTAAACAAAAAAATTGGAAAAGCAAATGTACGCCGGATGAGTTGAGTATGGTCTTTCTTATACAGCTATTTGGTTTCGTTTGTTGCCGTTTCGGAATAAAACGACTGCACTGCAGGCGTACTAGGGCTGCATTTTTATTTCCTATATCAATGCGCGTCTTGAATGGCTGAAGGAGCATGCGGTATATACCACATACAGAGAAGTGAAATTCGAGCCTCAGCTCCTCCTCCTTCCCCACAAAATAAAAAAAATCTGCAGCAGAATTTATATGCTAAAAAGACAGGCGCGAGATGGCAAGTCTTGATCGCTTCGTTTGGTGCCGTAGTAATTGGATTACAAGTTAGTAAGCAAGTAATGCATTCGCTTCTTATTTATGGCCGAGGAAGACAACTTTAGTGTGCGAAAAAGCTGCAAGGAGGTGGCAGTAAACATAGTTCAAGGAAGGATGGATAGCATAAACATATGCAGAATCAGGCGACCGCTTGTTTTGAGGATGACGATGAAAATGAACTGAGCACTGCATAAGTATGCTCGTCCATAGCGAACAGAGCTTGGATTTCTGTGTCACACTTAACTACATGGTGCGAGTGCGGCGCAAACTTAAAAAGCAATATTTTGCAAGGCATCGGAAGGTTAGACTTTTGCCATAATAAGGGCATTGCAAATTTTTGCCATAACAAGGGCATTGCAAATTTTACAATATTCAACAGCTGTCTGACAATAAAAAAGGACCTTCTAAGAAAGCTGGACTTTTGTCTGTCTCACTAAAATAGAATCAACCAAATAAGTGACCACCTGGACACTCAGTGTCAATACCGTGGTGATATCTGTATTACTGCTTAGTGCTTGACATGATTATCTGTGAAGCCGACTTTTCTGTGTTTATTTTTGTGTTGTTAAAGCTTTAAAAAGTCTTCCTAGCCCTTTCCTATTTTCTTTTTCTTCTGTATGTGTAACATCAGTCCTCCTGTACGTGTGCGTGCTCATGTGTTTGTTCTTAGGTGTATGCTGCGACGGCTGCGCAGTCGGAAAGGACTTTCACGCGTTAACATTATGGCCGACCTGCGTTCACTCCTTAGATAATACCTCCTGCATGTGTAAGATGAGAAAATTTAGAGCTCTCGTGCACGGAGCACGTTTACAACATATTTGGGAGCAAGTTGAGTCAAAGGATGGCAGGCAGAATTGTTTCTTGCAGGATTTTCTTTTCATTGATTTTTAGCCTCCAGTTTTGAATAGTGCAGCGCTCTACGGTCTTACGCATTTTTACACCTTGCCTCTTCGGCGCGTGGTGGTGAATCAACAGGACTAGAAAAAGGAAGGTTTCAAACCTTTCCCTTTACCCCTGGCACCCATTTCAGCTGGAACTGTCCGACACATCCCTCCTGACTTTACTCAAGTCTTAATATTTTTACTGAATATGCGAGTAGAACCCAGTGCCATCACGAACGATGCAATAAGTGAAACTCCAAGTTCTGTATCGAGGTCGTTATGTAGAAGAAAAAAAGAGAGGTGAGAAAAAGTTCTTGAAAAACATTACAGATTATTGTAAATTCCATCTCGCAACACTGAATTTTTTTGCTTGTATTTTCTTCCTGACAGACACGTGTAAGCTTGGCTGTGTGCATATGCGCGCCAGTAGATTCGTACTGCTAGGCCACCTTCACAAAAGTACGCATTACGGCGTGCAGTCGGCGGCTTATCCGTGTAATATCAAATCGCTAGCTGTTGTCATTACTTAATTGCATGTCTAAGTTGATAGGCATCGGAAGGCCGATTCGTTGGGTACTCATACTGGGCTTTTAACAATATTGACCAGCGCTGGAAAATTGGATGCCAGGTCACTTTTCTACCTTCAACAATTTTTTATTATTATTTCATTCATTGCGGCATATTCACACCTGTGAAGTTTGTGATAACGTTTGTAAATATGTAGAGGTGCTTGCTAACTCATGCCAGCTGGTGGGTAACACTTCATTTATTAGCTTTCGCTAGATAGAAGGCATAAACAGAAAATTCTCTTTCCGGGATTCACCGGTACCTTCTGTTTTCTGGCAATAAGATCCAGTGATGCAGAGCTTATTGCTGTGTACAGGGTAGTTTCGCAGCAAACGATGGGTCGCAGCATGTTTACATAAGTACGAGTAGGAGAAGAAAGTAATAAATTTTTTTCCATTTTTTAGCTCAAAATGACACGCAATCGTATTGCAGTTTTTAGGCTTTTACAGGCAACTCTGAAGAGTTTAGTGCGTTGATGAAGGTGTACAACCATTTTAATTGTTTTGAAACTAAGGTGAAACGAAGTCCAAACTCATCGATGGCTCTTCTGCCATCTAAAAACCATTGCAATAAAAAAGAAACTAGGCTCTAAATTTCTTTTTCTGTCTACGAATACTGCAACGCAGAACTTTATTCAGCCTTCGATCATCATAGAGATAGTGTTGAGCCAACAAAGAAAAGCACGGGGGGCCGAATGAACGGCAAGATAACAGAAACCAATAAGAGTGTTTTTAAAAATCTACGTTGTTCGATGTGGTGACGCCTCCCGAAGAGTGAGTTCATTATGTACGCAGGCGTAAAGGAAAAAGAAGACAAAAATCATCGAGAGTAACTAACCATGCTTTTATTTTGAGGAAATGTTACACAACTTCAATAAGTCTAATTCACATGCTTTTATTTTGAGGAAATGTTACACAACTTCAATAAGTCTAATTCAGAACATTAGTGCCGAGTTCGCGAATTAAGGGCATGATATTTCGGCAACTGTATCCAAAGCAGTTTTTGTTTTCATGATAGCGCCTGAAAGCGTAAAGAGTTCGACTACAAAACGGCATAAGGAACTTTGTACAGAAACTTGCACAAACGATTTTCGCAATGATTTCTCGGCAAATGTAATATTTAAGAACAGATACTCTTTTAGAAAAGCCGTTTTTGTGTAGTTTAACGGCTCAGAGCAACCCAGTGCTCCGGATAATTTCGACGGCCTGAGGTTTTTAACGTGCACTCATATCGTGCAGTACACGGGCGTCTAGCATTCCGACTCCGTCAAAATGCAACCTCTGCGGCTGTGATCGAGCCCGCGTCTTTCGAGTGAGCAGCCGAGCACAATAGCCACTGGGCCATGGCGGTGGCTATTTATAACTTTTTCGCACGGGTTCAATAAAATAAGAGCTCAATGAATTCATCCACCAGGACAGCAAAAATATGGCGAACAATTAGCGCGCCGGCATTGTAAGGCGTCGCTTTCGGATGAATGAAGCGATATGTTCTTAGGGGTCTGGCTGTGTTGCGCTGAACCCTGCCGGGCACTCAATAAAGTTATTACTCACTCGCTCACTCTGGCAGTGCGGAGGCTGGAAGTGATAGTTGGAAACGGCTGTGGCACAGTACCATTTGAACTTCGTGCCCGCAAGGTGCGCTTAGCTAAGTTCTGGTCCACACGGATCCGAAAAACAAAAATAGGCCAGCAATGTTCTTAGATCGCTGGGATTTGTCGTCCTCTCACAAACGGCTGGTCATGCTCGGTCGCAAATTGGCAATGTCTTCACTCAATAGTAATAACACTATTCCATACACAGCGATAAATACGGCCTGAATACAGACTAAAAGCGAGCTGCAAATTCTTGGATAATGGAGAGAAAAAGGAAAGCATAGAAAGGAACTCGAACCGCAAAAATGTGAGGATGATTCAGGAAGCCAGTTAGAGGGATGGTCTTAGTCGCGATGGCGTCTGGAGCGCTGATTTATTGCAGAACAAAGGTCAAGATGTACAGAGGGCAAAACACATGTCTAGAAAGGCCGAACTGATTGTTCCGCAGCTCCCAAAGCCACTACGACCAGCAAGTTAAACAATGACGAATAAATCCTATTAGTTTATCTGCACGTGTTTACATCCAGAGCATTTTTAACCGAATGTTATTACTGGATACCGCTTGTTCAGTTTGAAACACGCCAAAAGCGTGTTCTAGACAAGCGTTCTGACCTCTGCACGTGCCTATGGCGGAATGCCTTCAGGCCACGGTGTGTTGAGCAGGTCGCTAGAGCACGCCGTCCTGCATCTCTCGTTCACTTACTGGCGCTGCTTTAATAGTTGGGCGGTGAAGGCCTGCCAGCCGTTTCTTCTTTGCTTGCGCTCTCTACTCTAGTGTTTAGCGACGCGGTCAAATCTTTCCAAAGCCCGAAGGAGGCGTCGGGTACCTTAATGACAGCCCATAGCGTAGCCGCACAATCTATTCTACCTTCGCACATCAAAGCAACTTACTCCGAACCACCCCTTTCAGTGAGTATTTCTACAAGGAGGCGTTATGTTCCTACTAATCACTAATTTCAACTGTATAGCTGACACAAAGTTGGCTTTTTTACACTAACTTCAGTTAGCTGTCTCAGTTCGCTATCGTAGACCACCTGTGCGTGCGAAGGCTCGTTTTCGATAATTACTTTTTCTTGCTATCCTGATTTGTGTCAGTAGAAGGCTTAGCTGTAGACATCTCGAATATTACAAGAAATATTAACTGAGAAACACTAGCTTTCAGGGGTAGATTCAATAAAACTGACTTTTTTCTTTTAAGTCGACTGGGAGGCAAATCATTAAGGTAGACTGTATGTAGTGGCTGCGTGAGGACCATTGAATCTCCAGCAAACAATTTTGGCCTGAAATTTTCGAGGTTGCCTTCCGGCAGATCATCCGCCTAGTGTTCGAGAGGTGCTGAAATTGATACATAGTGCCACCATGTACCTATCAGGTTTCTAGCGAATCGGCACCGTGGCGCTTGACTTATTGGGGTGAAATGCTTGGAAAAGGGTCTTTGGCGAACTTATGCCCTTCCCCTTCCGCTTCCTCAGCGGACTATTAATTCCTGAGAGACTAAATTCTAGAGTGGGCATTACCGTTCAAATTGGACTTTGGTCACTCGAGACTCGATAATCCATCGAAGGAAGTTGTTGACTGTGAGTCTCTTTTACCAAACATATGAGCCTAGAAGTGGGCAGGGGAAATCATGTGCGCATTACAAAAGCATTGGGCATCTGGCAACGCCGGGGTTTTAAACCAGCACATGGGTGGCCTACTGATATCAGCATCCGACTCGATAGCGGAAGGTGTGGGGGGTCGTTACCTAGTGCAGCCGGGTACCCACTGGTGTTACTATGGATACGAGCTTTTTCTGGCCTTATGCTCAGCTGCTTTGGGGTGGAGTGCTTGGGAAATTGGTCCTTGACTCCACCTTATGAAGATGAAAGAGGGCCACAGTGGGCTTTGTCAAACAAGGAGGAGGGGGGGGGGGATGCATATTGGAAGCAAATGGGCGTTCACAAAATCCTTCTCTTCGTGAGGACGAATGGGGGAGATAAGAAGAAGGAGAAAAATACGTCTTCTGTGATCAGCAGGCGTTTGAAGCGCTGTCATTCCGCCGATTCGCGCAGACGTTGGGCGAACTTACACGTTAAGTCGCGCTTGGCTTAATTTTATTTGGCCGACATCGCTTCATCTGAGACGTGTGCGTCATCACAAACTTCTCGGAAACCACTTAAGTCAAGTTTTTGAAATAATTCTGGTGCGAAACAAGCTGCATACAAAAGCTACTTGCTTAGGGACTTGATGCCCACACACACTTCAGGGGTTCCAAGAAGCGCATAGCTCCTGTCTAAAGAACTTTCTGAAGTGCAAGAAAGATACGAGATGTTTGTCGAGGTACTAACATCTAGAGAGCACATTTTTGTTTTTGTTTAATTAAATGTCAAAGAAACAGCAATTCCCAACAACGCGTTCTGCTAAAACATTCGGTATTCCACGAAAAGGGATTTATTATTCTTTTATATATCTTGTATAGAAAAAAGTACTAGTGCGTTAAACACAACAGGAAGTAAACAGGGCAGGGAGAAAACGTTGTTTTTTTTTCTCAACGCTAGTTTGAGTTTTGTGCTTTTATTTGCATTTTTTTCAAGAACTCGCAGCCTAGTCTGCACTATTAGCTGACTGCCAGAGAAGCACTCGTAGCGCTCGCTTTAGTACCGGCGCATGCAAAAAATCAAGAGCGGAGAAAAAAGCTGAAAAATTTAACAACGAACTCGTGTGCCATGACAAGCGCTGACAGGAAAAAGGCTTTCATGGGTGTTCGTAATGGGCCCCCAGCAATTTCGAATCAATAAATTATCAATTCTGCGCAGCCGCCCAGAAAAGCGGTGCCTCCCCATCACCAGAAAATGCAATTAGGGTAAATAGGCACTTCATTACTGGAGGCCTCTGGCGTAGCTCAGATGCCCATTATGGGGCCGATATACGTGGTTTCTTGCACACGAATAAGAGAAAATACAAAGAAGGATATGATTTTGTGAAGCGATATCTATAAGCGGCCCTGAATAGAAGCCATGGTGGTTAAGTGGAGCCTCTTGAAGCGAAATCCATTTCCGTCCTTTGTGTGGTTTCGGCTTAAAAGGGAACTCTGCATGCAGTATTTGAGTTCAGACGTCCATGGTGAGACAAATCAATAAAGAAAGCCTAGCAAGTGAGATTTAATTAAAGCACCTACGTATGGATATGTCTGGGTACATATTGCTATTTATTGTGAAATGCGCTCATAAGATGTCAGCCACTTATGAGCCGAGCTGTCGTAGGGTTTTCTAAGAGAAGAGTTCATCATAGATGAAGAGGTAATAAAGGACTGAAAAGCTTGCACGTTAATGTGACTTGTGAAAGAGCATAGGAAGCGAAAGAGGGTAGAGGCGTAGGAGAGAGCCTCATACGTGCTCGATGGCTATGTCTTGCAACGGCTTCTGGAATGAAGTGAAGAGAGCCTGGCTGTTCTGCTTGCTGCCAGCCCGCCATCGCCAGCAGGCAACTGAATACGAAGATAGCGGTGTCATGCTGGCAGTCAGTGGTGTTCATATCTCCTTCATGCCTTCAGACACAAAGGATTATGGTGCTGAATGAAACTGTCACCAATTGCTTTGTAAGCTGTTGTCGCATGCTGCTCTATCAGCTTACGACGAATTCAACAATCAAAATTGGAGAGGGAGGCAGTGTTACTGGATGTGAATTTTGAAATTTGTAGAGCTAGTCTTACCGGCTTAGCTAGGGTGCAGTTACTTCTTCGAGACGACGGCAACAAACACGACTGAAGGATCAGTCATGAACTCCTTTTACCTTTATAATAAACCATCGAGATATGAATGCCAACATTCAGAATGTAAAGTTATGTTTTGATTGGTATCAGTTTTGAAATAATTAGTTTCTCCTAATTAGACCTTGAGTGTGACCGTATTTTCCACTTGGTATCATTGACTAACTGCAAATATTGGTACGAGTTTAGAAGAGGCTATCCGAACCGCATCGAAGATTACAAAGCTATATCAGAAATCAAGCTTATTTCTCTTCACTTGCGAATGCGCGAATGCAATCGGTGCACGAACATGACAGCACCTAAACACTGCTTGCAGTGCATGCGAAAAAGCCACTATAATAAGATACATTGATAAAAAATCTTGGAGGGGAGACTGAAGCTCCTCCTTAACGGTATGACGCGAAGGCGTTAATGGGTAACGTCCTATTATGCAGAATCGGCCATTCTCGACTTTACATTAGTGGATCCCTGGTAGTCCTCATACCATTTTTTGCGCATTGGTGCTCCGGTTAGGGGATGTGCCACTGCCCTGTGATGGCAGGTGCTGCCACCGGTGGGTCTTGTGCGACCCAAGTTGCTTGCACTTACGAGCAACTCCTCAAGACTAATCATTAATTTTACTGACACCTGCCGTGGTGGTCAGTTCGCTCACAATCCGGTCGGCAGGTTGTGATGGCGCCACAAGGCAATGTGACCTAGGTGTCCCGCTTAGGTGGCTTCTCCAGCAATTTTTCGAAATACAGTATCTCAGCCGTGCACTGGAGCATCTAGACCTGCGCCCACTGAAGGAAACGAAGATTCTCGGCCACTGGCCGCGGTTGTCCTCGGCGGTGAAGGCGTCCAAGGCACTGCTCCGCTTTTTGAATACTTGTGGCCTGCACGATAGGCTGTGTGTTTATTGAACGCTGTGACTTCACATAGTGACTTTAATTTCCTGCAACTGTCTTTTCTCCTTCACCTTTTTCTCCCCTCACCCCTTTCCCCCCGTGCAGGGTAGCAAACCGGCTATTCGGCTGGTTAACCTCCCTGCCTTTCCTGCTCCTCCTCCTCCTCTAGCAATTTTTCTTTCAGAACGCTGACAACGACGATGACGCTCCGGATTCTCTTAACAACGGGAGCAATAACGCTGTCGCATTAGAAACAAACCTAGCGCGTTTCCATGACGCGAATAATAAAGAAAAAAAGAATAATAAAAAAACCATGGCGTTGCCATGCTGGCTCAGTGGTTCGCGTGTTCGGCCGCTGAGGCCATGAACACAGGACCAAATCACTGCCGCTGCAGAAGCGCTTCGTTAGAAAACCAAGGCAAGACTCCACAGTCCTTCAACCCTGCACTGCGGCCTACCTTATATCCTGTGTGCTGGTTTGGAAAGTTATATTCCCTACACCATACAAGTCACGGATCTCCCCGAATTCAAACTATGGGACCTAATGAAGACATGGGTGACCTTTTTTTCTGCAGTATCATTTCATTTCCACTTGGCGGTAAGAACGTCGCATGTGCATGGGCTGCCGGGCGTTACCGCATCCTGAGAGCTCTTACACCACCTTAGTTTGGTTAGATTACAAGATGGTTATGCTTCAAGTCCATTTAGCCGTGGTCTCTTTTTCTTGTTACTGCTTTTCCTGTCGCTTTTTGTTGAGATGAAGTCATTCACACGTTCACGGTTAAAAGTATAAAAGAGAATTGCCGTGAAGAATTGGAAGGACCATGCTGAATTACGATGATGATAAAAACGTTTACTGAAAACAAAAAAGGCTTGGGTTACGGGAAGACTGATCGGGTCCCTAGTCCGGGACACCGTCGGTAAAACCCGCTGCTCGTGCTCTTCCAACTAGGGCTTATTGTCCCTTCAGGTCCGAGCTGAATAGGGCCGCCTCCCAGTCTTCCCACGTTGGCTGATTTATTATGTCAATACTGCTATTTTTCTGACAAGCCCATACCATATAGTATAAGTTTGCCTTCTGGACCCAAAATTTTCACTGCGCCTAAAAGGACTCGGGCTCAATATCTTGAAGCGCAGCAGGATTAATAAACGATATAGTCTGTAGCCGTTGAAGCTGACACTGTTTTGATTTATTAAGACCCTTAGCGGGCCTCAGCAGTGTCTACCTCTCAAGGCGCAAATGCTGTGTATCTCTGAGTATGTTGTTAACGGAGAAACAGACCTTAGATCAGTAAGGGAGGATGTCGAAGGATTCCGGGGAAGAAAAGCTCTGACGAGAGCGTGTGCACGCTTATTTTCTTCAACTCTCTGTTGGCCTGCTACACATACAAGGTCCTTTCGTGCAGGTACAGTACTACATTGACTAAGAGTTTTGTAGGCCAGCAGTCTGATTCTGCCCCGCGTATAATTCCCATAAGCCGCCTGGGAACCTGTAATACTGTATCTCGATGCGGAGTGCATCGCGGCTAGTGCTATCGCTAATTCTTCCACAGCCAATGTATCCTCGTTACGAATTGAAAGCACGTCTATAACCTGCACTGGTGCCCGACTGAGATTGTAGATATCCCTTCTAGAGGACCCGCAACGTGCACAAAGGCTCCTTCTCCTCCTCAATAGCATTCGTTCATCTTCTTGCTCCTCGTCCCTCGTCTCACATGATGATGCTCCGGGCGCATGTTTTTGGGAAGCGGAAGCGTAAGAAATTCACCCCTCCAAACATGAGGTATATCTTCTATCGGATCCCCGCCACGTTTTGCGGAATCCAGATGTTTAAATCCTCCAAGCCCGTCTTGGTTGCGGCCAGTAGCATTACCATAGTGCTGCTTGGTTTGAGGGCCATTGTCGGGACAAACCTCCAGTGTTCTGCGGCTGAGCTCGTTTACTGTACCTTGCATCTCCCCGGAGACTTGTTTTTCTCAGAGGACCTACCAGCAGAGCCGCAAGAGTACCTGCAGCACCTCGTGTGCGAGATGATAGGTCTACGACTTGTTCCACCTCGCCCTTCCCGCCACAGAGGGCGAGGTTTCTCTGTCTCTCTCTCTCTCCCGCTGAGACGTTACATTTCTGCTCCATGATTTTCGTGGCATCCACGCACGTTATTTTCACTTCAACGACGTCCGGGCACCACTCAGCCCGCCTTACGACGAACAATTCCGAGTAAATCACTGCATCAGCAAAACCGCCAGCTTCCTGCAGAATGGCTGTGAACAGGCAGTGAGCTTGTACCTCCTCGCACTGGCGTAGCCTGCCTTGGACATGGCAGCCTTCGCCGTGTCAGAGACCCCGTTGCACCACCCTCACCACCGGTGCTTTGTTTGGTTTCGACTACCAGTTTAGTTGGGGGTCCTGTAGTGCCCTCCTTAGGTTGGGCAAAAAATAGCAATCAAACGAAGAGGAAAATAAAGAACGCGCCGGGCAGAGTGTACATGAGGTCACGACACGGCAGTTGAATTCTAGCCTCGTTGAGCGAGAAATGTTTTTTCTTTGCTTCGCGCACGAACCTTGCACCCGAGCCTAGCGCTCTCAAACTCACGAGGCAATCGGCATAGGTGTAATGCGCAAGAGAGAATGGAACGAGCATGAATCACTGCATTACAGCGCAGAACCTCAGTTCTGCCAGAGAGAAACACGGCACATGTTATTTTCTTTTTTAAAAGCATAGTTCCTTTTCATGTCAGACAATTTTAAAACGGCCGAACCATTCCAGGCATTGTGAGAGTATTCCGATCTTCTCGCATCGAATTGAGCTGCCCTCAAATTATGATTAGGCCGACAAAAGCAAGGGGTCATTTCATATTCTGAGTGCAGCTTAAGTGCTGGACTTTCGCCAGCAAGAGAGGTTTTAGCGCCGCTGCTCGTGCTGCGAACAGGCATAGAAACGCAGTCCCGTGGCCTACAGCAGCGAAGTGGATGCAAAACAGGGCGCCAGGCAGCGCGAGAAATCAGCCCATGCCTTCGACCTTCTCTACTTGCACAGAATACGGTTCACTTAGCTCTAGGGACGTGCAAGCGCAGCTCCCTGTCGCACCGCTTTAGAGAATACGAAGTAGCGGCAAGAAACGAATCGTTGAAAACTAAGCATTTGACAGATGTGCCTGTCTGGTTTGGTTTGAAGACTTTTAATAAACTCCGCACATCTCAAAGAAGAAGCTTTAATATGAAACCCAACATTTCGAAGCAGCCTCGGCTCCTTCAGCATGGGTGACTGGGGGCAGTACCTAGCGTCCTTAAGTAAGCATGGAGGGGAGGAGGAGGCCAAAAGAAGGAAAGAAAGCTGTTATGCGAAAGGCGTGGAGGAGGGGAGATGAAAGGCGGGGGGGTTAAGGCTTTGAGGCATGTTGTCACACTGTGGGGAGGAGGTCAATGGCGACTTTTCTTCTTTGAGTTGGAGAGCGAAGTCCCTGGGCATATACTAGAGGCAGGTTTCCTTTTGTGCGCTTGATGTTGTTCAGGGTAGTTTCGATGGGCCAGGGCTCGAGAAGGAGCCTTTTCTGGTAATTTGTTTCGGTTCCGACTCCACCACACGTTCTGTTCTGACGCGCATTTCCTATACAACACGAAAGTATCCCCTTACGGGACGTTATGTACTTCAGCGACCAGTACATGTGCGAAAAAGAATGGTGCATGTCTGAACATTCTTGCAGGCATGCATTGGCCTTTTGCATATTGCGGGTCAGTTTTCTTTTGGCCCCTCTGTCTTCCTCGAAAACAATTAGGTCATCGGGTTTCGTTTGACGAGTGTTTAGAAAGCACGCCCGTAGGCACGCATTACACATTGACCATAACATAAAAAACAGCGAAGGCAATGGCTAACTAGAGCATCTAATTACATTTAATAAAGTTTCGTATTCTAGGGGAGCCAAACTTCTAAACACAAAGTCATTGTAGGCAGTGTAACATCCTCCGACTTAAAGATCACCTTACTCACATAAAACCTTGAGCACATCTTAAGCCACCTCAGTGCCGAGGAACTTACCTTCCTTCTTGCATTCGCGAGAGTATTTAATCTTAAATCCGGCTTAAATTCTTGGGCCTGATATGTCAACAGTCGAAGTTTTTCCTTCGCATTCATATTCAATTCAGTTTCACCAGATCTCAATGCTCGAAGTATACGTCCTGAGGGTGAGAAAACAGGCTAAGATGTCGACGCACTGCTGCTAGCAAACCAGTGACGTTATGATTATTTTCGGTCTTGCTATAAAGTTATCCTCTCGGTTCAGAAAAGATGATTTTGAGCGCTTTGTTTCGAAATTGCCTCCAGTCCTTGAGGCGCCATCATTCGTAGTTCCAAATAAAAAACCACTAAGGCCGGCGGAGGAACCGGCAGGCATACCAGCCGAAGGGAAATTCTGTGGTACGGTTTTTTGAAGCTGTTGTCATCATCATCATCATCAGCCTTACTACACCCACTGCAGGGCAAAGGCCTCTCCCATGCCTCTCCAATTAACCCTATCCTTTGCCAGCTGCATCCACCCTTTGCCTGCAAACTTCTTAATCTCATCCGCCCACCTAACCTTCTGCCGCCCCCTGCTACGCTTACTTTCTCTTGGAATCCACTCCGTTACCCTTAAGGACCAGTGGTTATCTTGCCTTCGCATTACATGCCCTGCCCAAGCCCATTTCTTTCTCTTGATTTCGACTAGGATGTCATTAACCCGTGTTTGTTCCCTCACCCACTCTGCCCGCTTCCGATCTCTTAACGTTACACCTATTATTTTCCTTTCCATGGCTCGCTGCGTTGTCCTTAACTTAAGCTGAACTCTTTTCGTTAGCCTCCACGTTTCTGCCCCGTAGGTGAGTACCGGTAAGATTATGCTGTTGTACGTTTTCAATAAATGCGAAAGGGCGCGATGGTGATATTTAGAACATGGCACAAGAAGATCCTCGAAACATGCTGTGACGATTCCCGCATAGGAACGGACTCGAAGGACCCCGCGAGCGTCTTTTCAGCGGCACACTGCTGCGCAAGGAAGAAGAGGAGAAAGGAATAAACGTGGCCATGCCCTTTTTAGCCAAGTGAGAAGAAAGGCTCTATCCTCCGAGCAATTCGCGCTTTTTTATTCGGCACGCCTCTTTGTATGCCCCTGCCTAGGGCACGCTGCATGGTTATCCGGTATGGCGTCAATATCAAGGCTCACCCATTATCATAATTCCGGAAAAGAAGTATAGGTTTTGCGGCTCTGCATTACCTACGTTTGCAACCCTACCAACTAGCGGAGTATTGAAGCCGTTGTACGGAGGACGAGGGGCCAGGACGCAGTATCTGGAGCGTGTCAAGCTTTTCATTGACGCCAACAGCGTTTCATTGAAAAAAAAAGGCCGGAATTTCTGACCTGCTGCTTGTCCAATAGCTACTCTTTGCGATAGAGTCGACTGATGCCGAGGACACCTCACCATGTCCTCAATTGAATATATTCGCCTTGCTCTAGGGCCACTACATTCTGATATCTTCCCTGCTGGCCTCCAGATTTAAATTCAGCACTCGCTCTCGGCAACCGGAAGAAGCTGTCAGCGACAAAGTTGCAGATCTAAAAAAAACTATCAGTGTTTTGTCAGTGTGGCATCTTTCTTCACAAGACGTTCGAGTCAGCCGTCAAGTTCTTAGTTGCAATGAAATCAGCGAAAAATTACTCTAACATGCTTATGCGAACACCGGGCATGGCCCAAGTGCCCTGTAGTTCACACTGCAATGCGAGCGCATATAAAGAGATGGTAAGTCGTTATTGCTCTGGAGAGCTGTACCACGCAACATCATGCCAGCATGCCTAATCCCGATACAAGGCATGCAGCAAGGTCTGGCACCTCGCACGACTGTGCCTCTCAACTAAGTCTGCCGACATCGAAAGAACTTTTCAAGCAGGCAGAATGAGCAAAGGAGGCAAAAGCAGGCAGTACACAGCCTTGTGAAGCGTCCAAACATTTCTACAATTCATCCACAGGTCTACGAGATGTGGGTGATGAACAGCCAGTGTTACAAGTCGCATGCAGGCCTCTTCAAATCTAGCTGGACACGAGGGCCAGTGTCCCTGTAATGGGGGACAGAGCATTACAGCAGCGTTTTTCTGAGCTTTCAGTGCTACCGTAGGATGTAATACTCGAAAGTTATTGCGGAAGGGTAACATCCGTTGGAGGCAATGTCTCGGTAACCGTCTAGTTCGGACGGAACATGCACTGACTCTTATTAATAGCCGCTGACCAGTGTCCAACCCTCCTTGGGAAAAATTTGATGAGCACGCTACTACTCAGCCCAATTGGCGAGGGAGACGCAAGTGCACCTACAGAGCATAGCCCGGTTTTGCTGACGTCTCTGTGCTCGAAAGCTCATATCCATGAATAATTTCGCTATAGACAATTGCGGAAGGTACATAGCGTGAACCTGTGATAGCACGCCTATACGCCGTGCGATCCTCACTTCTAAGCAGCTTCCAAACGGAAATCATTGGATAACATTTGAGAAAACCCGTACATACTTCAGCGTTCATTATCACTGCGTCCTGAGAGGAGCGGCACTAGCTTCGAAGGTCTACAAGCTAAAGTTCTTCATCTGCTTCATGAAACTCATGCCAGGCGTGGAAAAATTTAAAGCCCCCGCATTGAGCTACGTCTGGCGGAAATGACATGACAGCAGATGCACAGAGGAAGTTCAACTTTGCAGAAGCCGCAAGGACATAACATAATGGGACTGAAAGCGGAGTCGGATCTGTGGCCGTTTCCGAAGAAACCATTGTATAGAGTGAATGTTGACTTTGATAGTTCATTCGAAACACGCTAACTCGTTCTATACAGAAAGAAGCCGTCCCCATCTCGCCTCTCATAAAACACCAAACTTTTTACAAATGCATTGGCGTGTCCAACAGCATCAAAGCGAGCCACTCGAACCCTCCGCTTTGCCGGTCTACTCACGCCTAGAAGCATGTTAGCTGCTACATACGTACTATAGGAACATCAACAAAGAACCGTTTTTGCCGCAATGCCGTACAGCAAGCCTCATAAAAGTGAGAAGGACATGACGATTAGCTCAAACCAGATGACGTGAAGGACTCCGCGAATGCATTGGCACCCTAGTGCGCTGGAAACAAGCGGGAAAGAGAAAAAGCAGTAAATGCTCCCCTTGTCTTTTAACGGCGTCAGGAGCTAGTCCTTCACAGTCAGCTATGTGCACTCACTCCCCTGTCCAATTCGGAGCTCCTTTTCCTGTGCCTCTGCATAGCGCAACAAGTGATCCACATTGGTGTTAGTCTTAGCACTCGCAGATTGCAATGTCATTATACCTGCAGTAGTAAGAAAATAGAAAAGAATGGAAATGGGGCTTTCGCTAGTACCGAAGCAGAATCATTTGCACAGTTTCAGAGAGACTTTCAAGCGAGCCATGATTTGAGGCATCTTCAGCAGCGTAGAAAGCCAAGGAGACGAAGATGAAAGAGAAGGCGCACATTATACTTGCAAATGGCAATTTAAAACAGAAAAGAACGGTATATACACGTCGCCTTGAGCTGGTCAGGATGCAGCAAATAATGAATAACCAACTAGGTGAAATAAGCACTTCGGCGAGCCGTTACTGCACCATACACCTGGCCACACGCTTATTTTAATAAGAATTAAGCTTAGGAATTAGGATGGCGCTGGTAAGCCTAGGACTAAACCCAGTAGCTCTCCAACAGCCTATCTCGGGACTTCGAGAAAACCAACTAATTACACAACCTGGGTAAATTGTAAGCATGTTCTCCAAATTGTATGTGCGCAGCTGTATCTGTTTTATGGCTGTTATACAACACAGTCAATAAAAATTTCTTTCGGAATCAATTCCACTGTTCTCACGGATGCTTTAAATGCTCAATAAGTACAGAAAAGGCCTGATGTTGCGGGCACTAAGCGGACCGGTTAATCTTCAGGAGGCCGATTGCAAGCGATATGTTTTACTGGAACAGCCGCCTAAGGTCGCCTCCTTTCATCAAACCAAGGACGACGTCAGCAGTCGCAGACACTTGTCCTCACCTTGGCTCAAGGCCTTAGAAAAACGACCTATTTTCGACACTGTAACACCAGAGCTACTACGATAAATAATAAATAGCGCGCGCTGCAAATGACTGGCAAGCCAACTTTTTTCCAGCGGGCTGCTTTACGAACTTTCCGACTGGGCAGTTGCCATGCCTATGGGCGACGGAGACAGAAGGCAGTTGATGTCGCGGAATAACGTCGCAGGTTTTAGTGTTGATGCGAGAGTTATTAAGTCGTTTCGAACAGGATTCACGGAAGCGCATAATCCGTGGTAAAGACAGCGTAGGCACAAATTTAGGTTTTATTTTATGGGGGGGGAGGGGGCGACGCGCTACGCGCTACGCAACACGACTGCCACCAGCGTCTCAAAAACCTTGCTTTGACCAACAAGAAGTGACTCGTCTAGCGAGAAATTCAGCGAAAGTACAGTAAGAAAATCTCTACATGTAACGGTGCAACCTTCCCATGTCAAAACGGACGCAGCGAGCTTCTCGGGAGCGGCCCCATCTTAAGGTCAGAAAATTCTTTGCGTTTAAATCTCCAGAGAGCGTTACGGAATGTGCTCCTCAAATGCAAGAGGTTTAGGGCTCCGTAAGTGCTACAGAATGTTAACTGAATGGTATTAACTAGCCTCAAATACGCATGTAGTGATCTCCTAGTAGAGACTGAGGCTATGCTTTAACATGTAATTTTAATCTTTCTGCACTAATAGGTGCTTACTCGCGCAGACAATAATATTTTAAACGGCTGGTGACAGTCGTGACATTAAATCAGCTTAGTCGCAAAACTACTTTTGGATATTACTCGCAGCAGCACACATATCGACGAGAACAGAGACACAAGACCCTTGGTTTGGCGCATGATTGCCTTAGACGCTTCTGTGCCATTTAACACAACCGAACACGTTTGAACATTATTGAGTTTTTTCTTCCATGTCTTAAATGTTATCCCTCTCACGTTATACATATACCTACTTTCCACGAGCGAGTTTACATAATAAGGAGGCAAAAATGTGTAAGCCATAACTAGGACGCGTAATCTTTCGACTGGAAATATGTGGCGTGGTAACTAAATGTGGTTAAATGTCTCTTAACCAGGAAAAAAAAGACGACGTCTCTACAGCCAAATCTTTTCGCCATTTTTTTTATTTATGTTAAGCAGTTCAGTGCAAACGAGAACATCACCTAAAATAACCTTGGTTACTGTTGGCGAAAAATTGCCGCACCTTATTCGAGGTTCGTAGGACGGAAGCAGATTGCCTTCTTTTTTCTGTAAAAGTTCAACGTTCATACCCTGTGAAAGTTCGAGTAGAGCTTAAATTGATATTTTTCCCACTAGAAAGCGTATCTCTCATTGCTGACGCGACATTTAAATCTGAAAGCGCGGTTCTTCATGAAATGAGAATGAAAAGAGAGAAAAACAACGCAGTGCTTTTCAGTGGTTCACAAGTTCGAAATAAAACAACATTCTGAGAACTCATTAATAAGCCTTTTATTCAAAAGCTATTAAATATGCGCAGACAGTGATTGGACAAAAATACTTTTCAACATAAATAATACTTTATGGAGTCTCAGTAAAGCCTTCCATTCTTCGCGACTTTTTCTTTTTGTATGTGTGTGCGCCGAAGTCTGTAAAAGCCAATAAGGAACCAGTTCAAAGAAGTTCAAACTTCTAGCGCGTGAACCTCGGTTCTTGTCTACTGAACCGAAGCTTTCGCAGAGTAGGATATTGAATCCCATTTATGGCGTGAGTCACCTGAGCTGTTTCCAGCCTATCAGCTACGTTTGCATTGGCTTCTTTTTTAATATAAAACTAAAGAGGATACCGCGAAGTATGTGAACAAATGTTACCAGCAGTTTCTACGGCAGCTCCTCCCGAGAGAACTGCAGGTTTCGAAACAAGACAAAATTACAAGTCTCGAGCAAAATGAACCGCTGTCCTTTTTTTGTTGGCGTTCTTCGCTCCGCAATATATTCCAGCTGACTGCTTCTTTGAACGACTTACAGTCAGGGCAGGTTCAACTCTTTTGTTGCTCAGAGTTGTTGCGCCCTTTCCCGGACTCTGGTGTAATATCAGCGTCTTCTCTGATATTGCTACCAACGCTCCAGCGTGGGGACGCATTGCAAAACTTGCAACGGCATTTGACTATTTTCTCGAGGCCACGGAGGCAGTAGCACAAACGGGAGTAAGATATAAAATGCCCAAGGTTTAAACTTGCTTCTTGTGTTGGAGACTGGTGCACTGCCCACAGCGTTTCCAAATCAAGAGCTTGATCTTAGGTGCTTTTTCATACTTGGGCTTAACGATTTGGCGGAGTCCTGCAATCCAACAGCGTAACTTTGTCTCAAAACTCAATCGTGCAGCCTGACTCACCCTGTCAGTTAGCTCCAAAAAATGATCTGCGTCCATTTCTCTTTATTATGTCCCATCATAAATGGCGACAAGTGCGCTTGTAAACGATTTTTCATTTTAGATATGATGTGTGTCGATAATTACTGCCACGTTCACTGATTCTCTTATCTGTGTAGCGATAATCCTGATTTTCTCATTCACAACTTTTGTAGCGATAGATGCATTACGGTAGCATTTCGAGCCTTCAGCGTGGCGATGCTGCCACCCTGTGTGTGCGCTGCCACGCTGTCACGTGGTTGGTCACGTGACCAGTCCCGTGGTGCGGAGCGACGCCGCTAGCGAAGCCGAGCTGCCACATCTGTGCGCATGCGCCGTGTCAAGTGGGACGAAGATGAAGAATGAACGCCCAGCGAAACAGAGCGCCGAAAGACTGACTTTGCAATTCAACTGAGCGAGTTCCGCTCGGCCAGCTGTAGCTATCCCGTCACTCCAGGTTTAACGGAAGCTAAACCACCGCCATTTTTTTATCAATTGATTTCAGTGTACACACAAAACTTCAAATCTTCACATCCATCGAAGTTTTCGTCTGACCAGTACACGATTTTTACTCGGGTCACTTCGTGGCTAACAAAACGCAAATCTGACAACGGGATAGTGGAGAGAAATAAAAAAAAACGACATTTTTATTCTGGTACTCTTTTCGTTAGTGGCTTGGATTTCACTCGGAAGACAACATTTTTTACATAGTTTCAATGGGTCAGATATCTAAGCGCTGATCGAACCCTTGACTTCTTGTGTCGTGAGCGTTTGTTTGCGACAGCCTCATTGAAATTGCTGTTGTGTGAATGTTTCGAATCCTATAAGTTTGAATAATCTTAATCAGCCACACATCTTTATAATTTTTTCCAAGCTTTCTGCCACCAGAATCACTAAACATAATTTCTCATATAATAATTTCTTTCAGAAATGCTAGATTTACTTTATCTCGCTTGGAGTATAAAGTGAAAACAGCGCAGTGAAGCTGCTAGAGGCACCAATATGCTGAATTATTTCCACGCTGAATCGACGCGGACGGAAGCCGCAAGCCTGCTTCATATTTCTTCCAAATTTCCTTTCAAGGTAAAACTCTTCAAAGCGCATTATTAATTTCATACCTGCTGCTAGTAAATATATTCCAACTACACAAAGCTACATGTAATCCTGCATGGTACCGAATGCTGGTTTGGAGGTGACTTCTTACTTTTAAGAAATACAGAGTAAATGTCACTTATTGTTTAGCTTCCTGCTGTTGAAACAGTTTTACTTGACACTTCCATGGGCATTTCTTTATTTTAGACTGGTTCTTTTATATTGTTCAAAATTAAGCAGCCTCATATTTTAAAACCTGAAAAGGTAGCTCACAATTTTAGTTTTGAGCGTGAGCTTAATCTTAATATAAAAATCCTGGAAGAGCGTTCAACGAGATAATAATACTGTTGATAACAAGATTGCATGCTGGTTAAAAAAGAATAGTCTCCAAGACTTGAGGGATGGAGCACACTCCTGCAACATTCTACGTGCAATCACAGTCAACGTGCAAAGAATACAGGCCTGCTGTTATCTTACATCAAACTCTTATGTGTAAACATTTCAGTGAGTCTTACCATCAGTGATGGTGATGTCGTGACAGTTTGGTTTCGTACTGGGAAAACTGCGATGTGTCACGATGGCTCTAGGCAAATGGGTAATCTCGATAAAGATCAAGAAATCCTGCGAAAACCTCAAGATTTAATTGAATATTGTTTAAAAACGCATGCCACAAGCTGTGTGCACAGTATACCTAATCAAAAGGGTTTTTCTAGTTCCTGACTAAAGGAAAACGGAGTTCATTCTTTTAGGAACAGTCAGGGAGTCCACAATTTCTTCGAGACTAATCCGAAGTCTTTCCAGACACTTTCCCCTCGGGGCGAAGGGGACATTAATATCAGCCGTAATGGCCACACTTTGTACCATTTCTTTGCACGGTGAAGGAATCAAGGCTGAAGCTCTAAAAAAATAGGCGATATAAAAGTTTACTTGGAAGAATAGGATTCAAAATGCTTATTTCGATAGCAAACAGTAAGCGGTAGGCTTTCCAGGCGCTGAAACTTCTATCTAATCACCCATTTCTATGTTCCTTCTGAGGCCGAGCGTCAACCGTCACTCGTAGAACAAGAAAGCCGCCTGGCTCATTCGTGGTGGCAGGAATTCTATATGGGCCATAGCATGAATGTGCCCTAATGGCTCAGTGGTTAGGGCGCTCGACTACTGATCCGGAGTTCACGGGTTCGAACCCGACCTCGGCGGCTGCGTTTTTCTGGAGGAAAAACGCTAAGGTGCCCGTGTGCTGTGCGATGTCAGTGCACGTTAAAGATCCCCAGGTGGTCGAAATTATTCTGGAGCCCTCCACTACGGCACCTCATTCTTCCTTTCTTTCACTCCCTCCTTTATCCCTTCCCTTACGGCGCGGTTCAGGTGTCCAACGATATATGAGACAGATACTGCGCCATTTCCTTTCCCCAAAAACCAATTATTATTATCATTATTATTAATGGTATTACAGTCGAAATCAAGAAGATGTGGGCGTGATGAGGGCATGTAATACGAATACAAGATAGCCAGTGGTCTTCAAGGGTAACGCACTAGATTGCTATAGGAGGTAAGCGTAGAAAAGGACGGCAGAAAGCCAGGTTGACGAATAAAGTGGCCGCAGCTGGCGCAGTACAGTGTTAATTGGAGATTGGAGAAGCCTTTGTCCTGAAGTTTGGTTTAGTTAATCTGATGATGGTGATTATCCTGCATTTACACGCGGTTTTTATGCATGGCAGTGATAGTTGAACCCGTGTCCAGTGTTTACAGCAATTTTTTTTCTTTCTTTACAGCCTTCTTCCCGCCTCTGTCTCAGCTTTATTTTGATTCATAATCCCCATAATTTCGTGTTTTCTTGACTCACATTAAACCCTTTCTCTTCCAAGTTGTTTTCTGTGAAACTAAGAGCCTCAGAGCGGGCTCAACATCGCCGTACGAAGGTTCCTGCAAGGCTGATTAATCCTCGCCTGTAGAGTGAAGAAGTAACCGTCATTAAATCATACATCGTCTGTCGGCAGCGCCAAAAACTGTAGTTGATTAACTTCTCTGCGCTGGGTACTCCAAGTCATATTTTCTAGCAATGGGAAAGTGAAGCTTTGCGCCTGCTGCAGTAAATTTCATTTTAGGCGGAAAAGGAGGTAAGAAATACGTTATAATTCAGACCCTCAAAACAATAGTTCCTGAGGATACGTAATTACGTTATGCGTTGGCAGAGGGGTTGATGCTATTGATGCCGTCATGTCTAGTTTTGTTGTCATCTTTTCATGATTGTGTTGGCAGACCACAGCACGTCTGCCCGCACACAACCAGGGATCATTTGTAGTCATTCTAACTGGTGCTTATATGTCTCCGTAAGGTGTCTAGAAGGGCAACATGGAAGAGATTTTTAAATATGTGGAAACGTTTAGTTGTCACTTTTTGTCCGAGGGGTCAATTTTCTTCAGCCAGTCTCGTCTAGCCAATCTGGTGAAGTCACTTCTGTTAAGCCAACAAATGAATTTCATGATCAATATCACATATTTTCCGTGGAGAACCTTCTAATGCTATCGCTATGAAAAAAACAGTATACGCTAACAGAAATATGAAAGTAAAGCTAGCGAAAGCCTTGAGCTCATTTTTCTAAAGAAACAGCTTCTTTCACAAGTGATGCTGTATGCAGGAAAGGAAAGAAAATCCTTCAAGATGACGCGAGCAATAGTGCGTCAAGAGAGAGAGAGAGAAAGACGGAAAGGCAGGGAGGTTAACTAGGCAGCGCCCGGTATGCTATCCTACACATGGGAAGAGGAACGGAAGGAGAAATAGAAAAGGGAGAGAACAAAAGGATATGATCACTTTTCCACGTCTCCGTTGGCCGTTACTTGCAGGGTACACAGGGCACACACTGAATGTTCACAATCTTGCACTCAGTCCTGAGTCCTTAAAGAACTTTAAAAGTGCCTTCAAAGCTGTCCTCTGCGATGAAGGCTTACTCCAAGGACCCAGAATCTTTGGTTCAGTAAGGAGCCGATTATCTAAACGGCGTAGTGTTGCAGCCAGGAGTGCACGCTCACGCTGAAACCGAGGGAAGTTACAAAGAAGGTGTTCTAAGAGCGTCAAGATTTTCGTTTTTCTCACAAGGAAAAGAAATTTCTTCGGCTTTCCACTTGTTTGTCTCTATGCAATGACATAAAGCGCTGGGTTTTTATAATGCTAAAAGTCCTGCGTTCTTTAATTAACTTCGAGTAAGTTTCCCAGCCAGACGTAAAAAAAAAACTTTTCCAGAATGCTGAAAGCAAACTTCACCAACGAAAGAGCGAACAAAGAAGCATGTCGTCTTGTCATCGATTACTTCTACATGAAAAATAAATATTTCTTCACTTCATCATTCCTAATCTTATTAGAGTTGCCTAGTGTGCCCTATACTTGACTCCATGCCCGTTATAAGGAGGACGGCGAAAAATCAAAAGCGTCATACTGGCCTTCTCTGAGTGGAAACTCGCTGTAGCAGAGTTCTGACGACGCAAGTCGAAAACAAATAGGGTTAGGTTTCGAGCGCTGCGGTTAAAACTGGAACCTCAGGATTACGCGTTGTTGTGGCAAAGAAAGTTTAAGATGCCAGAGCCTATGGACGGAATTGTTTTCATTTGTTTTTCGCTTTCCTGCCCAGAAAGGTAGCCATAAAATTTATTTGAAAAGTAATAGCGAAAATCGAGGCTAGAAAAAAAGTAAAGGTATCACCAGAGCTTATCTGTAATACCCATAAACAAGTAATATCAACACTTGAATCATCGAAGGTTTAACCATAGTCTCGTCCGCGCTGAACACGTTTAGTATCTCTATTTACTTGGCCAAAATAATTAAAGCAACGTGGAATGGCTTTGTTTTCAGTTTCTTACTATGCCTAATGAATAAAACAGAAAACCGTGCCAAATGGCGATGTTTACCCCGCCAGCTGTTAGAACCAAAGAAAATATAACCTGGGATGGGTGAACAAGCCCGCTATCTCTGGGTCACGACAAGCTACTCATCCATCTCCGACACACCCCTCGTTTTGTAGGGCTTAAGAAAAATAATAGAAGCAACTCCAACGTCTGTTCGCCAGTCCTGGTTTGCTAGTAGCGCGCTTTCACAAATCTTAGCTTCTTTCAGTCAGCCGACATGTTCACTGGCGAGAAGATTGAGATACGATTTGTTCCTTTGCTTCCTGCGCAGTTTCCTCGCGTTGTGTGGCCCACCCAATAACTGCCGATGCGTCTGGAAATGTGAACAGGCTAGCATTGCTCCCTCTTTTCTCAGCTTGTACACTTGAAATAGGCCTAGGTGTTTTCTTTGGCAGGAAAGCGAATGCATAAACAAATATTTTTGATTTGGCAAACGTTTTTCAGGTCGCCTCTTGCCGTGCAGCGGTGTTTGCATGGAGCTTTGCACAAACAGAACTACTGTCAAAAAATAAAGATGCCAAATTGAATGAATGAATGAATGAATGAATGAATGAATGAATGAATGAATGAATGAATGAATGTTCACTCAGAAATTGCGCCAGAAAGAGCCGTCCTGAAGTTTACTTGACCATCCTGCTGTTTAGTTAATTTAGTTTATGGGGTTTAATGTCCCAAAGCGACTCAGTCTATGAGGGACACAGTAGTGAAGGCCTCCGCATGATTTCAACCACTTGAAGTTATTTAACGTGCACTGACATCGCGCAGTACACGGGCCTTTAGCATTTCGCCTCCATAGAAATGCGGCCTCCGTGGTCTGGATCGGACCCGCGTCTTTCAAGTCAGTAGTCGAGCACCATAACCACTGAGCCACCGCGGTGGCCCATCCTGTCGTCTTTACTTCAATTAGCTTTTTCTTATTCAATTGGTGTCTCCCTTTCTATGACGTTTGTCGTGCGTTTTCAAGCCAGTTGCAGGCTTCAGTAAACTAATTGCCCGCTTTCACAAAATCAGATTTCATTCACATATGTTATTTGCACACTGGTGAAAAGAGGACTTGCACTAAAAGATTGAAAAACAAAAAAAACTTAACACGCGTGTCAATGTCCTTCATGCCGTCATGCCTCCGTTAGTGTACCAACCTCACTATCGTACTTATCGATTAATCGCTCTTCGATTCGCCCGGTTTCAAGCAGATTTGAAGCAGTGATTGGTAGTAAAAAAAAAAAAACACGGCCTAGGAAGCGACCCATGGTAGCTGTAGCTAACCTTGTTAGGTGAGCCCAAAATCAAAGCACATACTTGTAATTTTCTATTTGTGACCAAAGTCTGCGGCCTTCAAAACAGGGACAATACCGAAAACGCTCTTCTGTTTCTGGGTTATTGGTCTAGCGAGCTCATTAGAGGAACGCGCTGTCACTTCGAAATGTCTGCCCGGGGCAATCAGGCCCGGCCCCCGAGAAGCTTCTTGAGCAAGTTTAGTTTCCAGAGTGTAGCGCGTGACCCCTTTTTCTGACGCCGGCAAAGATTCGAGCGTCGCGAAGTATTGATCACTAAGCAACCACCACACACGCGCCGTCCCATATGACTCTTATTTTCAAAGGAGACCGTTTTCGTTCAGTTCAAGAAACATTAAGGACACAGGAAATGAACTACATCAGCTGTGCAGAGGTTGCTAATCGATTCACTCTGTTTTGCTGTTTGTTTGCTTGATTGTGCGTGCCTGCTTGCTAGCAAAATTTTTCTTACAATTCAAGTGGTCCTCCAGTTACTTGCTTCCCTTTTTTTTCATTTCAGCATTTTTTCACATTATTTCTACTGTTTTCACAATTTCAGTGTCATTTCCTTCAAATTTTATTTTTTTGTTGTCGCTGCGTTGACTGCACTTTTAATCAGTACGCCGCAATGTTACTCCTACTTTACTGGAAAATATGTGATGAAATTTATGAAACAAGCATTAGCGTGCATGAATGGGAAGCTTTCCCGACGTCTGCGAACAAAACTCTGCTACGTTCAAGAATTCTGCGCTTTTAAATGTTCCGACGTCGAACTACAATCAACTCTTCGAGGGGTGGAGATTAAAGACCAAATATTGGGGCTAAATATAGAAATATCCTCGTTAGCGTTTTCTTCTTCATCGACAAAGCACTGCAGAAATAAATTCTGTGTGCTGTATACTGCACAAGAATTTTTGTGCATACGTAAATGTTTTTGATACATGGCGCTTTGAAGCTTAGAAGCAACAACATTAGTAAAGCGCCCCCAAAAATTAATTCATAGCGTCATTTGCCTAGATCCATCGCACATCGGTGCAACTTCAACATTCAGAACATTTTGTAGTGTGATGTTACGCCTTGCATAGACCAATTTGGCGTGATGCTTCCCTTAAATGAAGATAGAAGGCTTATTCAATGAGAAAAAGACATCTGGTGACCTCATCTCCAGAGTTGGCAGACACCGACTAGCGACATTCTTTGGCTGCCAGTATAGGACACTCCGTAAATGAAATGGGACATTTTATCGTGGCATCTTTAAGAAAACTAGACAGTTCTGTGATATTCAGCCCGAACATGGGGATTATCTAGGTGGACTGTTCCTACTGCTGCGAAATCTGACCTTTAAAATGTGCTTTGCGCTCATATCAGTTATTTCTGACGGCCATAAAAATTCAAAGTGACATTTGGTACATTCACAATTCCCACGGTGATTTCGTGTGTTCAGCGCCATGCGGCACGTTGTGGCAGATGTGCAAACTAGAAGCATTTGTCGAGATTTTTCTGGGCTTGCACAGCTAAAAAATTGTTGTCTCATCTAATGATAAAACAGCGGCTCTTCATGGAACTGTGGAAGAGTGTAGGCGGGCAGGTTGGGAGGTTGGGAGCAGACGCAAATTTTTGATGCCACGAACTATGCAGACTTTTCCGGAGAGTAAGGATATCGGAATGCCATCGCACGTTCGAGACGACCCAATATGGCCGCACTTTCTATGCCCCTTCCCAGAAGGCTTAGCTCTTCAAGGCGACACTCACAAAAACCCGGGAACATAGACTGGAGAACAGCCGCCAGAAATTACTTGCGACGGCTTCCATCACCAAATTACCTCTTGAAGCTTCGATCACGCTGACGCCGCTCTCCGATTGCCGGCTTCTTTGGCTAGCGTCAGACGTGAGGGGACGCGCTAATGATTTCTTCAGTAGGATCCAATCTTCTTTAGGCCCATTTGGCGAAGCAGTACCGACTGCATTTCAGAGTTCTTTTTTTTCGTTTTTGTCTTGTGCTACTCTTGCCTATTTATTCCGCGCGTGAATGCACGAAACAACCTGCCCGCCAGGTGCCAGGTTATGCGCACCACTGCTTCCGCATTAAAGAACTATCTTGTGTTTAACTTCTCGAAGACACAGACGGGCTATGACGGACGCCGTAGTGGAAGGTTTCTGGTCAATCTAGACCACCTTCAGTTGTCTAATGTGCACGACATCGCACAGCACACGAGCGTTAAAATTTCGCCTTGCATGAAATGCGACCACTGCGGCCAGAATTCTTTGTCACCCGAGATTCACGACGTAGGCCAGTATTGAGAATTTGGTTGCCTCTCAGGAACATACATTTGTAGTGCTGAGGCTTCCGTCATGTTCATGTGCTTACAGTCATTCTCAGAAACATACATACTTAAAGATTTGCATCAGTATGAATCAGTGTGGCTCATTTTGTATATATAATCGATTGATTTTGACAACTACAAAATTTTTTTTTTCGCCTGTAGACCACTCGGGCTCCGTGAATGCTACAGGAGCCCCACGGTAGTGAACCCATTGGCCTTTTTATTTTTCACAGGAGATGACCCTCTTTATAAAGTAAAATCCTAACTTTGGCGGTTGTTGCTTTTGCCTACTTGGAAGGCGAGCCGAGAAGCTAGAGTGTGTTATCTTCATTAAAGCAGTAACTGGACTTATGTAACAGTTTGTTGAAGCGCTCAACGGCGCTTCGCTGAAACCGGCTGAATACTCCGTGATGCTGTCATAATTCTTAGCTAGAGTCACAAGAAGAAAAACGCTCCTTTAGTGTCTGGTGATTTGCATTATGCAGAACGATGTGAATGCATTTGTCTACATTCCAGGGATATTGAAAAAACCGGTGTTATGTTTGGCGAGACATTATAAACAATTCATTGTAGCCGAAGAAAATGGGCGCTTACGGCACCTAGGCACATCTCGCACAAGCAGCCTCCCTATGGTGTTACACTCCTGGCGCAGCTAACAAATATGCGCTGACGATTGCCCCATCGGCGGCTGCGTCGATGCCGTCTTTCCACACTGTTTGCGAATAGTTCGCAGAGTTTACTCGGAATTTTTTATTTCCAAATTAGCATGTGTTTGAGCTTATGGGAGTGCCCAATCAAAGGTACCCACAAGAAATTCTTTCTTCAAGAAGAATCAGAGAAGCAATCGTTGCGAGCAGTTTTTATGCAGCAAAAATTCTTTCACGGACCCAGCTAGGGAAGCAATTACATTCGATTTTTGCTGTTAGGGCAAATGAACCTTGAGGCTCTTTCCAACTTTGCAATGGGGGTTTGAAATTAAACGTGACCAGCGGGCCGCAATGTTTCATGGTTTGACCATTTTAAAGCGAGAACTAACCCTTCTAATCTAAAAAAAATGTTTTCTGTCTGTCTGAAGCCAACCAGACCTGCATAAAAAAAAATAGATACTGCTGCGTCTAGCCACCCTTGGGTTTCCAACCCGTGGCGGCGAGAAAGGACGAGCTTCACTGCCCACTGCACAAGAGCACTACTCGCTATCTCTGCATTTTTTTATGCGTTGCATATTGCAATCACTCAGTTCAGCCCTTGGGCGCGGCCGGGCAGCCACCAAACCACGTGAAGTGACGTCACGACAGCCGGAGGAAAAGCTGGGCCCCAACTCGCGCGGTCGCGCGCGGCCGCGGCCACCACCTGACTCCCGCTCCTCCCGCTAGGGGCGCTGCGCCGGCGCGTGATGTCACGGAGGAAAAGCTGGGCCCCAACTGGCGCGGTCGCGCGCGGCCGCAGCCACCACCTGACTCCCGCTCCTCCCGCTAGGGGCGATGCGCTATGATTGACGTCACGGCATATGTATAAAAGAGCTGCGCTCCTTCGCCGGGACAGTCTTATACCCCTGTCACACAGGCATTTCGAGGGCCCTCGAACCGGTAGTCTATCGACTCAAAGGCGATCGAGCGCTGCTACACGGCCAGTTTCAATGGCGATCGAGTCAATAGCCTATCGAGTCAACGGAGCAGCACGGAACTCCATCGAGATATGCAACGCATTCTTGGCTTAACCGAGCTAAGCCTGGCCATTTTTTAACATGTTATTTATTTCACTAAAATTATGTTCTATTTATATGAACTATTCAGTAAGCTTTTTGGAAATGCCCCGAAAGACATCTCAAAAAAGGCAACCGACGACGCCTCGTGTTTAACTGCCACTCTCCCGCCCCGTGCATTGCCCGTTGTCGTCTTTATCATCTTTCAACGTTGCGCAGTGGATCTAGAAAACACCGATATCGCAGTGCCCTCTTAAGGTGCGATAAGCGCCCCCGAACATTTTATGGTTTGGTACCGGTAATGACCACAATCACCGATTTCGCCAATCTTTGCTGAAGCCCGCCTTTGGAACCCAAGATTCGAAACGAAAGCCAATTGAAAAGCGAAGTGCTAGCGCACATACTTCGCATGCACATACACGTATATTAGGCTAGTATTTCTCATTCCTGGATTCAGCGATACCACTAGTGTGAAGTGTGGTCAGTAACTCAGTTCTGTACTGAAAAGCCACAAGTTTGTGACCTTAGTGTTAGCGTTTCAGCGTGAGACTTTTGTTGCATCGGCCACCAGCCTCTCTTGAATAATTGTCTTTAAACGACAAAGGGTCTTAACACGAAGCGTGAAACACGCCCTGATTTTTAATACATCTTAGCAGTGTCAGACAGATCCAAGGCGATAGACGGACGCATTGCGGGTGTTTGTGGGGGTGAAAAAATTTAATTTTAGGAAGGGTAACGGAGGGACTATTCCTGGTGGCCAGGGTTCTTAATCTAGGAGTACGATAGCTCCCGCTGTCCTGCAGGATCGCGCAATCAGCCGTGGCTGATCGTTCAGGCTATAGCTAAACAGATCAGCTTCTTATGAGGTAATTGACCAAATTTTGCGTTAAAATTCGCCCAGGTCGTAAAATGCAGGAGAAGGTGACATGCGTTCTGGTTGGCAATGAGCAAATATTTCGTTCAAGAACGTCTTTAACACATATGATTCAAACGTTTGGATTGAAGGTTACTGCGGCACTTTTCTATATTTTTCGTGGTCATCAGAGTCAGTACAGGGAACATGTGCCAAGTATTGTTATCGAAAGTGCTGCAGCCTAAGGTGTTTTTCGTTCTCTGGGTGCTCAAGTTATACGGCTGGAAGCAGCTTGTGACGGGTGTTCAAGAAAACTAGTTGGTTCATTATTTATTTTGAATTTTGTGCAATAAATGTAATTTTCGGGAAGCCAGACTAAAAAACTGATGAATGCTGCTTAAAGAATCATCCTCGATTTAGATAACTAGCCGCCGCTACGTTCAAAGGCATCCATCCATAGGTGCGATTGTGGGAGTATCATCAAGCACGGTAGAAGTTGTAATAGCTGTTTCGTATAATTGTTCATCAGAAAGCTATTACTGTAATCATGTAGCACTTGCAGTACCATCACCTTACTGAGAATATTGTGTTGCTTGTCTAGTGCGTCCGTTCTCTTTTGTTCCTGCGAAGGTGAATAAATATAATTTTATTACTGCTCCGCAATATTCTGCAGTGCAGCTTTCCAAAACCGAGATTCTATTTTATACATTAACGCATTAATGTATCGTAGCATCTTATGATCCTGTATGGCATAGTATTCGACGTTGAAACAGCGTCTATAAATAGGTTATTCATCTTAATCCTATCCCGACAGGCAAAAAATAAAAACAAAACAGGCAGTCATTAACTACTCTTGCACTAACAGATAGAACGTTAAGGAAAATATATTATCTGCAGAAAATGAAGATGGAAGACGTGAAACTCAGTGGAGAGACCGCAGAGCACCTGTCGTCTCGTCTGGAGCGCCTCTTAGAGCCAGCTCTAACGCGAATAGCCTGCACACCACGTCAAGGTTAATGGAAATCCTTCTTCTTCCGGCAATTAGCGGAGTGAAAGTAATGGTGCACCGCAGGCTACGGTTCCACCGGCACGGCAGGGTTTAGCAACTACTTTTAGCTACTTCTCTGAACAGACAAGAGACAAATCAAATTGCAGCAAAACAAAGAATTGGTGTTTTGGGGCGAATATAAACGAAAGAAAACCAAGTGCCCCGGCCTTTATTACTGTCGTTACCACATTATTACGCGGAACAAAAGGTACTCGTAAGAATGAAATTATTTCCAAGGGGTTAAAGAACAACCACGAAACACTGTTGCTACAGTATGTTTAGCGGGCCTCCATAATTAGCTGTCGTTTGAGTGCGCAAGAACTGCTGGTGGGGGCTGCGGAGTAAAAATAACAGCTAATTCAAGACTGACTGAACTGAGTAAAGCTCTTTTTATTTTTCGGTTTACTGAAAGCTTACTTAATTCTCAGGTTCCACTCAATGCAAACAACATAAAGAGCTACCACCAGCGTGACATGCTGTCACCGCCAAAAACGGCGAAACTGGGGCAGGTTCGGGCTAGCCGAGAAGAAACTTTTAAACCTGAGAAAGGAAGTTTCATCACGCGAAAGCCGTCAAAACGCGCTAAGCCGCTTCAGACAGATGCGCCTCAGGCACGCGTATTCTCAGGGGAGTGCCGAAAACAACAGAATTGCAAACTTCCAAAAGGCTACTTGAGAAGTCCTTGAGTTTCACCATGGTCGCTAATTGTTCCTCAACTATTTCTTCCTTTATATATCTTTTAATGCCTTTCTGAAGAAAAAGTGCCAGTCTCCACTCGCATGAAGCCTCTCTATCTGTGAGGCACCCAACAACGCGTACTGAAGCTCAGAAATTTGCCTTTTACGAGATATCATTGCAGCACCGTGTGACTTTTAGCTTCCGAATCGATGGTATCTGATCAGTCTAAAAAAACGTACTTTTTTATATACATCTTTCCGACGCGTCAGTTTAGCGTAGGGTATCTGGCGCTGACGTAGACGACGTCGTCGGTTAGGTGGGCGTAGTGGCCGCGACCGGCGTCTTTTTTTTCTTTACTTTCACGTGTGCAAGCCTGATTTTTTTCATGTCTCTATTACCACGGCTACGTGAAATACCTGAGGCTTCGGCGTAACGGCTGAGTTACTCTCACCGCTTCTTCTAATTCGATTTGCGGACATTGGCCGAGGGTAGGTACATGTCAGGTACATGTTCTCGCGGTAAGCGTTTCGGGTAAAATGGAATACACAGTGTGCATTGGCTAGTGAAGTGTCGAATTTACGTTCCAGGGCCAGTCGTCTCTTCAGGCGTGATATTGTATTAGCCAGAGAACCAAGCACAGCTTATCATGAATGAATTTACCAAAAAATGTACCAACGAGCCAACGAAGAAATGTACCACAAACCGGTGTAATACAAGACTCCGCAAGGCAAGTGTCCTCATTTCAGCACCAATTTTACTAATCGCGAACAGTTTTGGGACTTCGATACCTGATTTCTCAAGGCCGGCTCTAGTTTCCTCGACTGTATACTGTTTCAAGGGAAGAAAGCATAGATAAGCATGCCTTAAGTATTCAACGTCGCAGAGGCATAGTCCTCATAGGCAGGACACGGGACTACAGATAATATATTGTTGTAGTCAATATTGGTGTCATAATGTTCTCGTTTTAAATAGCGCCCGTTGTCGCACAGCTTTTGCAATGCACGGCGGAATTCGTGCTAAAACGATCATGAAAATAGGAGAGACGAAATTGATGATTTCCACTGAAATAATAAGAAATAGTAGCCTAGAAACAATCATATTGATATTCGTCCTCCTCAGCAATACGAAGTGCCTGATTCGCAGAATAGTTCATACGCTTTCTTAGCAAGAACTTTTCGGGATTATTTGGCCCAGTGTGCTTGCTAACCTCTGCAGTGCAGGACACCATACTTATTTCACGTTATCATGTATTTATGTTTAGCCTGACGATTACAGAATATTTATTCATTTCAACCTGTATTAAGAAACTTTTCATTTGAACAGGTGTGTTCTCGGCCTTTTCCTCGGCTATATATCTTCCACCTCATCTTTTCGCTTGGCGTTGGTGAAACTTTATTTCCTAATTCCAAACCTAATCACCGTAATCATTAGGTCAGCCGCGCCTTTGTGAGCGCAAACTCATTTATTGCATGCCACGATCTATTCTGTAGCAATAAACAGATAAAAACCAATGCCTCTTACAGCTTTGTAGGCATTACGTGGGAAGTAGCTACGCTATGACGACTGCGGGGCGGGAGACACGCTGTCAATTCTGTGCCCTTTTGATATACTCAGAAGAAAGCCTTCCTTAAACTTCCATTACAGAGTACTCTCTACTTTTTTCCGCTTTTTGAAGAAAGTTAAAAGATAACGACAACTGAAAGCAGAAAGGTGACGCACGACTTATAATTTACACAGGACTCCAACGAATCAGCAGCTCTGAGCTATGTTCTCGTCTTTATTCATGTCTCTTCGTGGACTTACAATATAAAGCGTTATTTGGCCTCAAGACGTTTATTTTGTTATAGAAAAGTAAACTCGATATTTCATAATCCTGTAAATTCTGTTTGAAATTTCGTTTTTATAGCTTCTGAATCAGTACTGACTTTGAGTAGGAGACCAGAGTCCGAAACAAAATTGAGCAAAATATGCTACAGAAGCTGAAACACAATTGGTTGATTGGTTGTAATATAATTCATACGGAACGCGCTCTGGCGCTATGAATATTATTTTTTTTTTTTGAAGTAGATGAGGTGCTTCGGTATACAGCATTAGTCCCCTTTCAGCAAGACGTAGACATTTGGAGTAAGCCAAGCATTATCCAATGCGTTAACCAATTAACCGTACCATACCATACCATAACATACCATACCATACCATACCATACCATACCATACCATACCATACCATACCATACCATACCATACCAACGGCACACTTCTGACGTATTGTTCGCTAGCTAACTTCGTTTTAAATGCGTGCCAGCACCTCTACTAGTAGTAAAGGTGGCTTTATTGCAGGTAGAAATCTGCAAACCTGCGATAGTGGGTCAAGATAATTTTCCCTCTATTGACGTGCGTATTTTTGCCTTCAAGTGATACTCCCTAACCTTAGTTCTGTACGGTACAGTTAAAATGTTTACTTTGTTGAGTATGTCGCCAAGTATTTTCTTGAGTAATTCTGTAGCGTATGCCGCATATTGAACCTACTTTTTTATTGAACCCTCCACTAACATTTGACTACGAGTACAAAAAGTTTTTGTGTTTCATCCTGTATAAATAAATAAAATTAAAAAGACAGTAACACCTTTATTCAAAATATGCAGGAGAAAATAACGGGAACTGCACGATAAAAAAAACAGATGAAAGTAAATAACGTGGCGGATACACAACATGCCGCTGCGCAGGTTGTCATCCGTGAGAATAATCAGTGAGAAAAGCCTGTCTACTTATTCCAAGTCAAGGTTCGTACCTGAGCATCCCGGATAAGCTCTGGGCATCGCTTACACGTGTTAATGCTCGCTGAGCCGTTCCCAGCAGCGCTGAACGCTGCTGTTTAACACTGTTAGTTCTTTTCTTTACTTTTTTTAACTGCCCAGCACTGTGCTGCTCTGTTCGCGACGCCAGTGGTCCAGCGATTACTGTGTGCTGCTGTGATGCAGTACAGATGAGCGGTCTTGTGCGAGGATGTCTTGGACATCTGCACGTTGCAGGAGACTGTTTCAATCTCTCCGCGTCAGAAGTTTCTTGGTGAGGAAGCAGGTGCAGTATACCGCGATTATGTACCGAGCAAGGCATTCAACGGTTCTTCACTGGGTAGTGTTTTCCCGGCTGAAGTCGCTTCTCTTGATCCGCTGTTTGGTTAGTCAGAATTAACCAAACATCTTCTGCTTCTCTGCTTCTCTTCGGAAGAGCTTCCAAGGAACAAGCTTGTTTTGACGCACGACGACACCAGCTAGTTATAATTTTTCTGTCCTGATGCTGTTTTTACCCAGTCCAGCAAAAAGGACTAGCTGCCGCTTTGCTGAAATATTTGCCATTTATCATAACAACAAACACAAAAGACGACAGGCTGTTTTCCAGATTTCAGACAGCAAATCTCGGCTGCAGGTCTTGCAAATCGACTTCGCATTAACGTGTCCAGCAGCGTTGTTTTTCTGGGCGTACCGGTAGGAGAGAAGATCTTTTTGTTCACCTAAGCACAATAAAAATACCAAACACTGCCGCTGCTTTTCTTTAACCGGCTGTGTGTGTTTGTGCTTCCTTGAGGAGTTCGAGCGCCCTCCGAGATTTAGAAGAATTCTAACCGCGGGCTTTACTTTTTTTCTTTTTTAGGTTGTTAAACTCTTCAACGCTCTTCCGCTTGGGCACTTTTTATATACAGATAGTGTATTTAGCCGCCGGCAAAACTGCTGCGCTTGGACTGCCAGAAATCGGTCGCGGGTTTTCCGAAAAATAAAAGAAACAAAAAACAAACTGTAGAAATGCGCTTCGATATAACTTCTCTAAACAAAGCCCTCAAGCAAAGCAGAACACTTCACGCGTTCAACTATGCGTCCTTACGTTCCCATTTCAACATTTTCCTCACCGTTAAATTATGTTATCACCGGTTGTTTTTTTACGGCCTTCTTTTTTTCAGTTCCACAAAAAAAAAAAATACGGGGGTTTGTTGTGTGTCCGAACTATTAAATTGTTTTTTTTTTGTTCTCGCCTCCAGCGCGTTCATTTCCTAAAACCTGTTTACCCACTCTGCCCTGGGGGGGTTCTTCTCCTCCACAGCCCATCCTTTTCACTCTCTCCCTTCCTTTCTATTATTCACTGGAGCGGTCATTCAAAGACGTCACGAACACACTTCCATTTCAAAATGAATGCAAAACATACAATTTCACCCTAGTTGATTGGGATAGACTAGCATCAAATGGCCATCTCGGGCAAAATAGCACCCGCGCTTGAGCAACTAAGTGGCGAGGCGAAAGGGGCACCCAGAATCTTTCATTGTGCAGTGTTAAACACAACTCAGACTTTGATACTAATTTAATTTTGATGCCTTGTGGGAGATCCCACAAAAAAACAATAATATCAGTCACAGATAAAAACAATAATAGACAATGGAAGTCGATAATGAGAACTCAGCCGCTGGTTCCCTGCGTGCCATACCTAACACCGAAATCTGCAGCAGGCGGCAAAATCAATCCGCGCCTGTGCGAAAAAGAAATCAATTCTCTTCTGTTTGGACAATATTATCTTTGCAGTTGTAATTCTCGGCTGCTCTGTATTGGGTTCAAAACAGGTTCTCTTATATCTAAGAATTTTTGCCGATTTACCCAGTTCTTTTGTTTTCAGATATCGACCTTACCAGTAGACATGAACTCCTGTAGGGCAAAGTATTGTACAAAATCAGCAGCGACACAATTGTCGCCTTTCAGCTTTCTTTCACATATCTTGCGAATGAAAAAAACATGCTCCGCAAGGAAAGCTCCTTGAAACTTGTAAATAGATTTGTCTTGAATGCATTAAAAAATTGAACTTCAAAACTGAGGCCTTCAAAATACAGGCATTTTCATGGCCCTCGTTTTCCTCCATAGTTCTGCTCATCAGACGCCATGGTTGCAGCTTGTTATAAAGACCACAAGCCTTCAAACTTGAGATGCTTGCATTTCAGATATACGCTTATTTGGAGCATTGTTTATACGCAGAATCTCCGCCGGTGGCAATATAGGTTTCTTATCACCTGTTTAGAAGTATTGATTGATTCTAAAGGGAAGCTTTTAGTTGCGATCGTCCAGAATAAATCGAAATCAAGTACTACGGTACATTAATTAAATTATATAATTCCTCAGCCTGAAGTAATGTTGAATCCAGAAACAAAACGAATTCGTCATATTATGTCCGTTTTCGCAATCTTTTGCTTGAATTTCGAAAGCTATCCTTGTTTAAACAAGCTGAGAAGGGTGCCAGCATTTAACAGCGTAAGGCCTCTCCCGATCAACAAGAACGTCGGACAAAAGTCATTAATTCCACTCCTAGGATAGAAATAGCCGTTTTCTCGTAAACATGATTGCCCAACATCCATGGTCTTTGACTTCTTCGATGCATGGTTTTGTATGAAGACCAATTTCTCTCAGATTCTTTCAGAATCTACTCGTATTTGCCTGCTCTACAATTTATTCACAAAAAATCGTCACGCAAATTGAAATTTTGGACATTTTCTGCGACGCCTGTGGCGGAAATAACTCTTTTAAACGTATGTTTTTTCAGATTTTCATATTTATCAGGCAGGCTATGCTTACTGCATAGGCCTCTGCAAATGGCCTCCAATTATTTATGCTCTGCGCCAGCTCTAGCCTTGTCGATTTAACAAATTTGTGCACCTTATAACTCGGTCTGACTACTGTTTTCAGCTTTGTAACTGTAATGGATCTATTACTGGGTACTGGTGCGGTATGATAGAGGTCCATGTTCAGGAGGCAGCCTTTGGAGATGGCGTTTGCTTCACGACTCGCCTAAGGCCAGGCTAGTTTCGGTGGCTTTTGCAGTTTTGACTTTTTTGGGGGCGGCTCCCAGGAGGTGAGGTAGTGAAAGACATTCGCCCACTCGCACGTGCGACAGATATGCAGGGTGGTGGGTCGACAGTCGTGGGCGGTGTAGTGGACAGAAGAAGAGCAGTCTGACATGGCACTGAAAAAAACAAGTCTTTATTGGATGATCCTGTTCCCAGAAAGAGTTGCATTCGTTGGAGGCGATAGTAACGACTGCATTCGGGGGCGCGGAAGAAAATAATTCCTCTACTCTCGGCAGGGCTCATTTTAAAGATAACGAGGAGCTTCCGGGATAATGTGCCTGCATCTACGACCACTGATCAAGGTAAAAAAGGTATTGCGGTATCATTCATTCCAGACAAATCTCTCTGCATCCTTGGAACAAACAAAATGAGAAGGTTTCGTTTCGGCGGGTTTAAGAGCAAATATTGAAAAACAAAATTTACATTATTTCATGCCAATAAACTGTCAGACTCAATGAAGCTCGATATTTATTTGGTTAGGTCTCTTTTTAGTGCACATGTCCACCATTCTTGGCGCAAAAATTTGAATATATAGATATTATAACCTACTGTTATAGAAAATTTAAGGTAATGGTCCATTCATCTGACGCGTAGCAAAATCTTACTTTTAAAGTTTATCCATGCCCACATCCTGCAATTACGGCTGACATAGAAAACCAACGAGGAAGATTTTTAACGATAGTAGAAACGGTAATAGCAAAAAATGCAAGCCTTCTCACTGGAGATCGACGGATGTATTGATTGCTGCAGTGAAATCTTACAATAAATGAAAAAATTGACTTCAGAAACCTTTTTCTGTTGAAAAATGCTTTTGTCCAGAATTGTTGGGGATGTGAGCATTTATTTTTATTTCGACAGTATTTTCACACTGAACCCCTATACTTCGCACACTATAAGATCTTAAATGTTTCAATTGCTGTTCTGCGCGTCCCGAAACACGCCGCGGTAAAATCAGCGCGCAGAAGCAGCGACGAAGCGTCATACATGCGCAGCAATCCTCCCATTGTCAGGTTCAGGACAAAGGACGCACGGAAGCGACTCAGTTATGCGTAGGCACGATCAGTAGCACACGGAATCACAAAGCACCACTGACTACAGAAACTGAACAGTGCGAGACCACAAGATTATAACAGCGGGGGAAAAAAAGCACGACGGTTGAGGAAGCAGTAATAGCAGGCAAAACTGGAAGCAGAGTGACGCGAGGGTTGGAATCACGATTCTATTTTTGCTACTTCAGTAAACGACAAGGCTGCTTTGCAATTGTCCCCGAGCAAAAGGAGGAAATTAGGTTCATTCACGGACGTTTCGTGTGACGGCACGTGAAAGCGGCAGTCGACGTCTATCCGAGATCGATGTGACACCTGAGGACAACGTCAAAATTGTCGCGGTCTATACAAGACAACACTACGGGTATCACAAGGCGAGCGGAAGTCGCCGTCGTCCAACTTGACGGCTGCTGTTCTCCAAAAGCTGCGAAGGAGAGGGGCTGGACGTCCCCTCGTTTTGCACAGCTCCGGCGAAGCGGCGAGAGTCCATGCTGCCCATGTGGACTCCGAGTTGCGACTAACGTGGACCCGTACGGAGCAGCCGACCCCCACTGGCGCCGCCATCGCCGGCTGGGGAATGTTCCACTCGCGGGCACAGGGGAGAAACTTCACATGGAGCCGCTCTCTGCGCACACGGAGTGGACGTCTTCCCTGTGCGCGCGAAGCATCAAAGATGAGATATTACCTGATGTTGTAAAAGCACTCTCTAGTCGACAGCCTCGACATCGTGTTAGTTACTTGCAGCAAGACTTTCATTTGAGCTAGTTGTTTGTAGCATGACATGGTTTACGCAAAAACCGTACTGGCGGTCACATCTTCATAAGCAAGCCATATGTCTCGCTGTCGGAAGAAGAGATTAGTTTTCTCAGTGGTTCATTATCAGCACTATAATCATAGCTTGGCCCTTTTGGCAAGTGTGCTTTTGGCATGTCACCGCTTGTATATGTCTTGCTTTCATCTTTGCCTGCTCGTGTGGTTATAAAGTGGTTTTTTCCGTGAATAAACTTAGTTGGAAGTTGGCGCTAGTACTGTCAGTGTGTGTTGTGTCCGTATCTTAGCGCCAGTACGCTTTTTGCGTAAACCATGTCATAGTTACTTGCGCTCGCAGACTGAGATCAATAGGCAGGAGAGATAATAGCGCAAATAGTGCTAGGGACGTTTGCTGGCAGCCTTGGAGAAGCATAAAATTTAGCGCCATCTACCGAGCGAAAGGCGGTCTGTAGCGTCATCAGGTTGGCCAGTCACATCACTTGATTACCGCTCATGTTCTCTGCTGGCGTAGGGTCGCAGAGTAATCACAACTGGCTCGTTTCAACGGTACCTGACCATCGATTTTGTGCCTGACGTGAGATGCGGTGCGCATCCACGCGATCGCTGAAAAAATTCAGCGGGCACTTTGTTGGCCTGAAGTGCGGTGAGGCGAAAGCCTTCAGCGCGGTGTTGCTGCTTGTGTCGCTGATGTGTGGTTAAGATGTTAATTAAGTACACAATTGTTTGTGAATCTTAAATGCTGGAGACACTGGAGGGCGTTTGTGAGGCATCCGTCTGATTCGACGCCTTTCTGCAACCACTCTCCAGCGTCCTAGGCAAGGAGAACTACATACGCGTTGGCTGGAAGTAGCGCAGTAGTCAAAAAGAAAAAGAAAAGGAGGTAGCGTAGTCGTTAGCTCGCTCGGCTGCGGAACGGAAGGATGGTGGTTCGAATCCCATCCTGCAAAGGAATTTTTTCTTATCGATTTGAAGAGTGTCACGGACGGACGGACGGACACCGCGAGTATGAGCCATTAAAGGCTTTCTGCCTTAATACCATTGGCAAGTCACATTTAAAAGCCTCGCATAACTCTTTATGGCAGTAGAACAGACAACCTTAGCTTCCGCTTCCGAGGTGAGGCATACTCTTCGTAACCCTTAAACTAAGTTCGAACTGCTTGAGCCTGTTATTTGCTTTTCTCAACATTTTTTCTTCCTTTCCAGGAGGCCTGCACGTAAAAACACGAAAGTGACCACAGGTTTTGTGTCGAAGCGTTACATGGCTGTAAATTTCACAAACATGCGAAATTTGCTGCGATGATCAATATTCCAAATTTGCTAAAGGTGGGCTATCCGGCTAAAAAATGGCTTCTTTGTTTTATTGAAAAATTGAGAAGGCTGTGTCTGTAAGCCAACTGAAACTTAGAGCACGGCATGATAAAACCGGCCAGAACTCCTTGTAGCGTGCCGGTGACATTAGTTTCTTGAGCTGATAACGTAAATCTAGTCGCTGATGAAACCATATCAGTGACAGCAGCGCGACTGCACGAATCCGTTATTTAGATAAGCTCTGATCTTACAACAAAAGATGCTAGACTTCAAACAGGATGACCTACGGCACGTGCGAAGGCATGGACTGCCAAACTGCACCCGTGAAGTCAAGTACGCTGAGAAACTCTATCTGGAGCAAAAGTCTCCAAAACGCGTAATCGCAATGTATGCGCATAGGAGCCATGTCTGCCAAGGACCGCATAGTTTTCCTGCCACGTCGTACAACACGTGTTTGCGACATGCTCCTCCAAACTGCCCTCCATTCTATGGTACGAAACTCGATAACAGTCATAAGTAAGTTACCTTGAGAGCAACTAAGAATTCTGCATTCAATTATACATTTTAGGGAGACCTAATGAAAATTTGCCTTTACTGGATTTAAAACTCCGTATTCCCTCTTGAGATTGCAACCTGTAATCAGTTGTTAAATATATTAAATACTTATCTTAACTTTGCCTAGTTCATTACTACGGTGCTCAGAACTTCCAGCTTTTGTCAGGTAAAGGGTAGCGTTCTGCAATCGAGTAAACTGCGCAAATTCGATCAAGTCATACGCTGCTCTCCCAAAACCAAATTCAAGCGTAAAAGTGCCGCCTCAAGTGCACAGAATGAGCAGCGATCTTACAAAATAACCGCGCAATTTCAGTAACTTTTCATAATAGTTTTATATTAACACCACGCCAGTTATGCTCACAAAGCTCAGCTGCACCACTGGAGCAATCAGTAGCTTCTTAGAGGCAAAGCACCAGTGCTTAAAGACGTCTGAATACCTGTATGCATGCATTATTCTACTTTCTGAACTGGCAGTGAAATGCATGAGTGTCGTTTCTTTTGAGTGAGTCACAACTTTCTCCATTTATCTGAGTCCGGTAGACTTATATTTATTTCATTTTTTTTTCTGTAGGCTCTTTCGTGAAAGATAAAATTCTGCTTGAAATTAAAATCGAAGCCTCTTCGACCATCAACTTATCGCATTATGAGCTTACTGAGGAGTGTCGGCAAGCTGTTTACCCCGAAAAAATCTTCAGGAGGTTTTGAAGGGCGAGTCAACGGCTGTCAAAAGGATCAGGGTCTTAAATTCCAACGTAGCGTGTGTGCGTCGAAAGCAAATTACCATTGCCCGACTTCTTATTTCTTTGACTGAGTCGTTGGTAGAGATAGCGCATAAGGACCTGTCGGAAAGCTCCACAGTGGTATCAGCGAAACCACAATGATTAAGGAGCAATTCTGCGCACAATGATCTTAAGCACTAACCAGGAAGATTTATTCAAATAAAGCTTAATTTCTAACATGTCAGTGGTAATACTCGATGGAGAGGAGTCATACTTCATTGCCCATTCCACAGTTAGTGTGTTTTTTTTTCTAGAGAAGAAGAAATCTTAAACTTTTTAAGGAACTGCGCTCCTTTCGCTGCCGTCGTGTACGGAGAACTCATGTTCTGGACCAAAGTGTCTCTGGCGCGAGAAACAGGGCCAAGGAAAAATTTTTAATGCTTAATAAATACTAATATAATAATATAAATACTAATACTAAATACTAATTTCGTGCACCGATTTCACGCATATTGTACTTCGCGTTTGTCCATAGTCACTTATGTTACTGCCTAGAGACATGGGGAGATACCTATAAAACGTATTTAGAATCAATCTTACGCTTGCAGAAGCGTGCTGTTCGTACCATAACCTTTGCAAAGACAATCGACCCTAGCCGACCACTCTTTCAAGAACTGCGAATATTACCGGTATCAGTTGCATACAAACTAAAGATAGCTCAAATAATAAACACAGTAATAAGAACTAATGAACCAATTCCTCTTAGACTGTTTAGATCGCCGCTGAGACAAACAAGAGCCGCCACTAATAATAGATTTAACCTACCGCCTTGTCATAACACTTACGGTCAAAGGCTATTAGAGTACAATGGTGCCCAGATATGGAATGAGATTCCGATGACATCAAACTCAAACATAATTTTTCGGCCTTATTGAAAAACATTTTTCTTGTCTGTCCAGAACTGTGGGACTAAATACGTTTGTGCTTGGTTTTGCACGTTTATAAACCTATTTTTTGTTGTTTTTCAGAATATGTATGTGCTTAACATATTTGCAATGCCGCTATGGTAGCATCTCACGTCTTTTTGTGCATGTATTTGAATGTCTGCCATTTCTTTAGTGAACATCATGTATTTGGACCCTTCACTAGCCGAGCTGGCTATGGGTTCAATCAAGTTTTGATGAATTGGTTTTATAAAATAAAATGATGATGATGAAAAAATCAGGCATATGACACCTAAAACCAGAGTTGTGAAACCATTTAGGTGTGAATGACTCGCCTGTCGGCTTTGAAGATTCATTGCTAGGGTCCAGCGGAAGAGAATCGCTGCATCAAAGCGCACAGTTTCGCCACGCCCTTAAGGAGAGTGGCAGCAGGGAGCGTTCATTGGAGGATTCACTGTGCAGGTCATGTACGCTTTGTGCGCAGTTGAGGGGAGTGCAGTGACCTATGGAACGGAATGACAGGTGTATGTTAAGAGTCAGGAAGAGAGCATTAACGGTGATTGGACTAATAAGAGTCACTGAGACGTTCCTGAAATAAAGAAGAAGAAATGGGCGTCACCAAGGTATATAATTCAAGGGCAAGATAGCCGGTGGTCCCAGAGTGGAACGGAATAGATTTGAAGAAAAGACAAGCATATAGAGAGAGGTGGCAGAAATTACTGTGGGCGGTTGAGACTGGGAAATTCGCTAGAATAAGGTGGCCGCAGCTGGCACAGGACAGGCTTGATTTGACCAATATAGAAGATGCCTTTGTCCAAAGAGAATGAAATATTTTTTTTTTCACAGTGATAGATGGTAAGCGCCCGTTCCTTGGTTTCGTGTCGCAGTAGTATGTCGTACTCGTCGGCGCAACCGGTGGGTTCGTCGCCATGGGAACCACTCAGAGGGTGGTTATCACGTGTTCGGAGAAAAATACGTAACCAGTGGCTAATTAAAATTTCTTTGAGGCAGTTGGTTCACACATAAATAATAAGAGCGAAGCACAAAATCGACACGGAACACAGAGGTAACACTGAAGAAAGTACGGGCGCTGCCTACTGACTGTTTATTCCGAAGCAATTCCGCACATTATAAAGCCACAAGAAAGACCACATGTCAAGCAGGGAGGCAATGAAGACATCTATCTGGAGGGTGGTTACTCTTGAAGGAAGAGGCTTTCGGGAGATCGGAGAAATCAAACAACCGGGGGATGGTTACCCTGGAAGGGAGAGGGTCATGTCGAGAGCGTACGAAGGCCACGGAAACCATCCGTGGAAGTTAGCGTGGAAGGAGGGTTACCACAGAAGGAAGAAGGTGTGGAGAGAGCAGAGGAATCCCCAATCAGAGGATGGTTACAACGGTAATCGTACGAACAGTGATTACCATCGAAGAGGGTGGGTGAGGTGGAAGTGAAAAAATTCCCAGACGGAGGATGATTACCACGGAAGCAGGTGGGTATGGCAATAGTGTGAGGACACGCATCCGGTAACTGGTCGCCATGGGAACCAACCGGAGCGTAGTTACCACAGAGCGAAGATGTAAGCTGCCGTGGAAGGAAGGAAGTCGAAATGACTGCGGAATAGCCCCAGCCGGCGCTAAGCGAGCGAAATCGAGTGCTGAACTTGGCGACACACTGCAAGAGAAATGCAACTTACATATTGGAGCGCCTTTAGCAAATACATTTTTCGCAGAGCATGTGATGTACGTTTTCTTTCGGGTGTTCAGTAATGCAGATTTAGCAAACAATATATAAAAAAGTAAGGAACCTGCTGCGGACCAAACTGGCTTTTCACAATGGTCAGCATAATGAGAATACATCTATTGCGGACCGCAGCAGTGGTGTGAGCATCCGCTTCGAATGCGGTAGGTGCGGGTTTCGATCCCCAGTTCCGCCGGGTACCCACCACTGATACAATGCCTACAAGCTTTCCGCTAGTCTGGTGCTCGGCTTATTTAAGGTGAAAGCTTGGGAAATAGGTCTTTGACCCCACCTTGAGTAGAACCAAAATATCTTGCGCCATGGCGCTCTTTGGCCATGGATGTCCTTGCGCCATAAGATCCGACATCATCAATACTTCTATTGCTATTTTATATGCTCCCACCACGCTATCCATATCTTAAAACCAAGCCCGAATTACTTAAGACAGAGCGCATAAGCACTAATTTTTTCACCTGTATATAAGTGAGAGCCAACATTCAAGTGCAGCATCCAGAATGCGAAAGCGAGACGCTCAATTTCAGCAGAACGGGAGAACTAATCAGCCCGCCACGGACAATTCTTCGCCCACGAGCGCTCCCCACTGGCGCACAAGCAAGCGAGCGAGCGGGTAAACACGGTTAAGAGCAAATAAGAGAGATCGAAAAGCGATACCTAAAAACGAGACAGCGTGAGTGGAGCTTAGCGCTTTGTTAACAAGGCCGGGCCGGAGAACAGCAACATATTTTGGCAACCGCCTCGAACGGACTCCTCAGACGCTTGCTCCAGGGGCGGAGAAACGGGGGGGGGGGGGGGGGGGGTGAGGGGGGTGCGGTAAGAATAGCAGGACGGGGCAAGGCGGGCTCTCTGTCATTCGCAATAATTAACCTTGCACTTTAAAGAACTAATCTGCATAATTCAGTAGGGATGGTCATTTGCCGCGCATGCCACCTGCTACTGTCCTCTTGGTGTCTTCTTTGGTTCTTTACTTTCTTTTCACGTTTTATTTCCTGACGGTACTCGCGGATTATTGCGGTCAGATGGAAAAAAACAGTGTGGCGGATGGCGCTGACCTTTGCCTTTACGCGACGAGGATCGGGCGAACACCGCATCGTTACTTCTGCTCTTTGCCCGTAAAGCGAAGAAATGTACACAAATGACAAAAGAATTAAAGATCCAGGCCCAAACTCAATCGAAAAGTGAAACGAGCCCCTCCGTAGAACGCGACAGGGGAGAAGGCAGATTTAAGAAAACCATACTGCAGATGCTGCTAAGGTTATCAGCACAGTTATTGCTCTCGCGGGCAATAATGCGGCATCGAGGAACGAGCCAAGTAATAAGAACGAATCGGTATCCACCCGGCTACTCTTGTCTTTTAAGGTCTCGCAAGGTTGTTCTAGACTTTCGAAAAATCTTACATTGCCTGCGTCTGTACTTACATTTGGTTGAGTAAGGCTGGGCTAAATTCGGTTCGCTATCTACTTATTCTTTATAACCTTATCCCCCCTCACACGTTACCTTCTTCCTCCTAGCTTTCATGATGAAATAATAGCGCAAAATGCGCAAAATAGCGCCCAGCTTTCGGCTTTCCTCCTAGCTGCCTGATATCTCGTGAAAAGAAGAAAAGTAAGATATTCGTTTCAGATTGAAAAAGCAGTTTCGAGGTATCAAAGGCGAGGCTTTATTATGCTAGCTCCATGTAAGCCGGTGGCTTGCTGCAGCTACTGTTATGCAAGTCATAGCATAAGGCGAAATAAATGGCCATCAAATGTGAATTAAGAAGTTTAATTTCGTGCGGCCGAAACCCTGGGCGCGACGTATATAAAGTTATGGAGGCGCTCGTCGAAGAGCTAAGAAACATGCAGTTGAAAGCAGCGGCTTCTTTCATGCCGGAACAATGTTAGTCGCATTGGCGTTGCGGGCTAAGTAATTTCACTTTTATTTCTTTTTTTTATACCCAGTCTACTCTTTCTCTGTAGGGGAGGGCAAGCATATTTATTTAGGCGGTCTCTCTCTAATACTGCGTCGAAATCACCAACATGCGAGGGTAACGCTTACAAGGAGCTTCTGTTTGTGTATATACATTATGAATAGGAATAGGCAACAATCCAAAAAGTAAAATTACAAGTAAAATGACGAAGCAGTACTAGTTCTTGCGTCTCTTGTTCATCATGGCGATCGTAACTCAGTTCACTAAGGTGCATTTCGCAGAAATGCAGCAAAATATTTAAACCTCGCGTCGCAAACAGATGGCTGAAGAACGGCGGCAAAAAAAAAGAAGAAAAAACTGCTCAGTTCTCGAATAGTTCCGCTTCAGTGGCATCTTGCTAAATCAGCACTTTTCAGAAATTTGTGCCCTAATTTACAAAGTCGCGTCCAACCTTCCACTTCCCAGCTATATCACACGAGGAAGATAACCATGGAGATAGCTGCATTTCTTTATTGTGCGTTGCAGGGAAATCCTTACCGGCTACATTCATGAATTCAAGGAGTCGTAAACACGCAGATTTCGCTAAAATTATTGCACTCTGAGAAGGATACATTCACGTACAACCTACAGTTGTGGATAAAAGTCTACAGGATGCGGGTTCATTACAAAAATATATTTCTTTGTAGTCAGAAAAAGGAGGTCAATCAAAACCATGAACTCACGAGAGGGAATGCGTAGTGCATTCTTTCAAAGTATACCGTCTCGCTGACTGGTGAGGTTTACGAAAAATAGATTTTTTTCTGCAGATCCGCATTCCCTAAAATTTTGCCTGTGACTGCCCGTTTCGAGTTGAAAAGCTGTTTTGAACGCTAAAACAGGAATAACCGCACTGTAAAATAAATATGGCTCAAAACGCATTTTTAAGATGTGTGAGAAAATGTCGACTGTTTTAGAGCCATATATGGGAAAAACAATTCCTTCATACGTGTTCTTGAGTTCGCAACGACGTTTTGTTGACGCGTACAGAGCGCATTGGTCGACAGACTTCTAATCCGCAGTGTACTAGCGGACTGAGTTCATGAAAAGGGAAAGCTGAGGAAGGCGAACTTCAACACAGACCTCAGCCTCTATTATGCAAACCGCGCCATCAATTCCTTTACGAGTCATGTCGAATCATGCATATAAATGGTTCTGCTGCTGAACACGAATTCACTGGTTCACGCATTTCGATGTAGACGAAATGCGAACACATTCATGTGTTCATATTTCGGCCAGCGGTAAATGACCCCAGGTAGAGGAAATTATTCCGAAGTCCTGGACTTTAACATACGTAATTACTGCGAGCGCAACTCTGACACTTCAGACGTACCAGTAATTAACATGCGAGTCAAAGTCAGGGAACATCCCTCGAAGAGTTTTCGGTTGTTCGCGAATGAAATGTGCCGTTAGATATGCAAAAAAACAGTGTGTTTTCGGCTGCTTGAGCAGCCCTGAGCAGTTCGTCTGAATGTATCAGGGGGCGTGCATATCGGCTAACCGCCTAATCAGAGTTGCAGTTATCGCCTAGTCAGAGTTTTATATTTTTGTACATGAAAGCACACAGAACTTCACAGCAGGTATGAGCAAAAAATTCTGGTATGGTGCTAAAAGCTACGTCAGATAATCGGAGGCTGCGTACACAGTGCTAACCGCGACTAGTCCTAATTGTAACCGTCGTCGCTCTCCAACACTTTAGATTGCTTGTTCGCGAGGCAATCAAGAACCTTTGGTTCAAATTGTTCCGAGTATGCGATCTCTGATTAGATTACACTGCGGACGGTCTGCAGCTTCCGGAAAGCTGTATGCTTTCTCCGCGCGAGAGGTCGAGTAGACTTGTTTTCCTAACCAGCTATTGACCCGAGTCACTGTTTGTCCTTTCGTTATCTTCTTGCTGCGAGCCAGGAATTCTTCTGAGAGTCACCTTCATTTCCGAGATGCTCTGGATACTCCGCGCTGTTTCCCCGTTTGAGCTGTTTTTTTTTTCTGAGCGCGGTTCTCTTCCGTTAATTTCAATCGCATGCGTTCAGACGAGCGTGGCGTTTAATCAGAACCCACATTCGTGCACACTTTTTGCTACGCTTTGATACTTACTGTATTTGTTTTGCTTGCTAGTGTTCTCCCGTGCTCAGCGCTCTCCTTTCATTTGACCCGCTTCTGTTCCCGATTTCACGTCCGTGGCGTCTCGGCCGTTACGAGCTCTCTGCTCGCCTCGTAACCGAATTTTGAAAGCGAGACTGGGAAAGCGGCTTTCGTATGCTCGCCGTTCGTATGCTCGCCGCCGTCAAATTGCGTTTCTCTGTCCCTTTCCTCCGTCCACCCTTTCTTTTTACTCCTACACTCGGGTTGCTTTTGAAATCGAGGTTCCCGGAGCTTCTTCTGCAGACGACAGCCTGCCAGCACAGCAGTGCCTTTTCTCCCTCTCTCTTCCAATCTCCCGTTTGCCCTAATCCTTACGCGTGGAATTAACGGCTCGTAAATAAGAAATCATATTCGGCACTCTTCCACTCTACAAAACGACTGTCTACTCTCCGAATCTCATTTCTTCCTCCTGGAGCAGCCAGAGCCCCCTTCCTTGGCGCGATGGCGCTGACGACTCGCGACGGTGTGGTCAGAACTTGCGGCTTGGAAGTGCTGGTGAAGGAAGGCAAGAACGGAAAGACGGGAGGGGGGAAAGAAGGGGGTACCGGTGCTTTGGAAGCAGTGGATATGGAACAACCGCGTCAAGTGAATGTCGAGCATAGCTTTTCGAATAAGAGTGGTTGGTTTATGGGCTTCAACGTCTTAAAGCGACTCTGGCTATGGGGACGCCGTAGTGGAGGTCTCCGGAATAATTTCGACCACCTGGGGTTGTTTAACATGCACTCACATCGCCAAGTGCGCGGGCCTCTAGAATTTCGCCTCCATCAAAATTGGACCTCGCGGCCGGGATTGAACCCCGGAACTCCGGCTCAGTAGTCGAGCGCCATAACCATTGAGCCACTGCGATGGGTTTTCCGGAAAAGAGCACGCTTGTGTATACTTTTCGTCACAGGGTGCGCACTCCGCTCCTAAGAGGCGCAAGGAATGAGCCATTTATGATAGAGGTATTGCAGTTACCATTGGTGGTGCTATCGTTGACCGTGCTATCTCTTTGTGATGCTGCAGTACTCAACTCGTTAGTGGAAATCTAAGCTCTAGCATCGAATATCGCCGGGGGGGGGGGGGGGGGGGGGAGGCAGCTAGCTGCGAACCAAGAAAGAATAAAAGTGCTAACGCATTGGCAACATGATGGTTCAAAGCACTTTCCAGCAGAAATTTGAAGTCTCAAATAGGGTACCCAGCCTTTCCGTTTACTGCCTTGGGGACCTCCTTCCCGCTTCTTTCTGGCGTTGTGCCGTACTGTAAAGCAAGGCGCCACAAATAAATGGTTTCCTCACCCACATCTCTGGCAATTGTGCATTTTGCTTGTCGCTGCATATTCTACATATAGTTCTCTCAACTACATATATACTAAGCTGTTTAGTGCTTCCCCGTTACAAAATGTAAACTGCGACTTACTTTGGAGCCCTTACCATATCAACACGTGTTGCCCACGAGACCGTGCAGTGTGCGCAGCAGTTTTAAAGCTCGCTGATCAATCCTTTCATGCCAGCAGCACTAAACTAAGCCCGAATATAATCTCCCCTCTTAAAAACTGTCTCACGTAACCCGCTCAACTTTTTATACACCGCCTTATACTCCTACTAAAGCAGTTCACAATGCATCTGAGCAAGCCCCATGAAGAATGATTTTGCTTTTTGTTAAGAATGGAATAATTCGGCTGCTCTCTGCACCGCATCTTTCTTGCGTATATTCACAGGCATTCTCCAGATGTATTTTTGAAAAATTTACCGATGTGCGCGGCAATTCGCCCTTCTTGTAACGCCCGAATATAGATCGTTTGTCATTAACAATAAATAAATATAATAAACCTGAACAGAATCAGTTAGACAAATAATCCCTATCGCAGTTGTTTGTTATTCCTTTCTACTATGTGTTCTTGTGAATTATGGCGACATCACTGCCGGCTGAGCAAGTAATGCCATTCGCAGGCTCCGCCACCGGAACAGGGCTGACCATTATGTGGAAAAGAGACAAATGAATGCATAGAAAGGAACGTTGCAAAATACAGCCCCTGGTAGTTAACTGCCCTTGCTTGGGCTGTGCACTGGCATCCTGTGAATCATACCATGTTTACAAATACACTCTCTCTGACATGTGAAAATCGATTTTTACTTGCTTGTTCGCTCCGTTCTTGCCCCCGTGTCGAGGCCTATTTTTCTATGTGCTCTCAATGATTAAGTCTCACGACACGGCAAATGTTTTCTTGCCACCAGATAAGAAAAAAAAGAAAAAAAATATGTGAGGGGGCAAGTACTTGGTCTGAAAGAGTGTACTAGCTTTAGCTAAATACTCTTGTCATTAGGTTTTGTGGTTAATGCGCTGAGTCCTCTCGACAATCACTCGCACCTTGACGCAAGCAGGGAAGCTTATCTTATCAGCTCGGCAGTACGAGTAGCGCCAAGTATGAGGTGAATGCAGTGGAAAGATGCATTTTTGCTTTTTGGAGATTGCGATTTTCAGGGCCTTTCTTTACATCCGTATTTCTGCTTGCGCATTGTCTAATAACCATATAATGTTGCTATTACATGCAAGATGTCGAAGCTTAAACTATATGTCCGGAGCAAACTTTTTCTCTTAATGTTGGTCACAACCGACCTATTGCACTGGCGTATTTTGGTTGTTCTTGTGGCATTGATGGCAAGGTCAGATCATTTTCACGCTTAGAAAATATATCCTGCACTTCGTTGTTTGCTAACCGGCAACTTATCCTTGCATAACCAGCTGACAGTCCGAACTTATGCCCACATGTTATTTTTCATTCCTGTCTTAAGGAAAGGTCTTCCAGCAGTTTAACTTTGCACAACCGCTTCCTGCACATAACCATGCACGTCACCATCATCACCATCATTATCATCAACACCCACAGCAAACTAAAGCTGAAACTGTAGTCCCAGAAAAATTTAAGAAAGGAACACTTTCGTGGTAGGCGCGGTGGGAGCACTAAGTAGAGCGAAACAAAAATAAATGAATACACATTGTTCTTAGACGTGTATTATTGCTGGTCCACCGCCTTAACGCCCCATCTAAACCATCATGCAAGTTTCGGTTGAAACCTAGCCCAGCTTGCCATCGTTATGTGATAGTGTAATATACAAGGCTCTCGACAAGCTTGACCACAGCTTCGAAGCAAACTCGCTCCTCATAACACCCCAAAACGACGTCGGGCGCTCGCTCGATGCGATGCCCATGGAGTCAACCACCAGCCGCGGCAGCGAAGTTATTACGCCCCTCAAAAAGCACGACCGATGGTAGGCCGGACCTAGCTCAGGGAAACCTGCTTATGTCACTCCTCCATCAATCCGCCCAGTAGTTTTCTCTCTCCTGTTCTTTACTTATTAGGTTTTCCAGCTGTTACACCAACGCCAGGGCGACCCGTGGGGGTGTCACGTGCAGCCTTCAAGCTCCCTGCTTATCGGAGAACTCACGCCTCACGCAGCGCGAAAACCGCACACTCCGCACGTGATGCGAACACGACTGTCTCTGGGGTTCATTCAGATTGAAGGGTGTTCCGCAACGACCGATGTCGCTGTGCTGGTGATGGCGCGGAGCTCTAATAGGTATTCTGAAGCGGGGGAAGAGCTAGGCGACTCCTTCCTCGCAACAATCTGGCTCTGATATCCGGCCTGGCCTCTTTTGATGTACACCCGTCCGTGCGAGTTGCGCGTCTGCCTCGATCCGTTTTCTTGCTTCTTTTTGCAGCGTCAGCAGTTGTGTAGACAACCCCCTCCCCCCCCCTCCCCCCACCCCCAGGTCTGATGCTCGTCGTTCAGATGAAAGGCGTAACCATGTAGCAAAGTCACATGACTCCTTTTCATCCGTCAGATGGCCCGTTTTAGTGACACAGCCAACGTTGAAACTCATGCTAAAGCTGTTTTTCGTGAACGGCCATTGAAGTATTATTTGCCTTCGTGGCATAAAAAATCCAAATACGATTTCCAAAAATCAGTGTAATCTTTAAGAGCCACAGAGGAAAATGTTATCATCAATGCGAGTAAGATAGTCAAAGTAGCCGAAGACTTCACAAATATATACAGTAGCCAATGTAATCAGGACGTTAATGAGAGCGGCAGTAGGGCACAATACTGGGACATCCCGCCAGTAACGAAACAGGAAGTAAAGAAAGCTTTAGGAGCAATGAAAAGGTGGAAAGCAGCTAGTGAGGATCAGGTAACCGCAGGACTGTTGAAGGACGGAGCGGAGATTGTGCTAGAAAAGCTACGCTACCTTGTATACGCAGTGGCTTATGACTTAGAGCGTACCAGAAGCTTGGAAGAACGGTAACGCCATCTTAATCCATAAGGAAAGAGACGTCAAGGAATCGAAAATTACAGACCGATCAGCTTACTGCCCGTTGCCTATAAGGTATTTACTAAGGTAATTGCTCATAGAGTCAGGCCAACCTTAGACTTCAATCACTCAAATGATCAGCCAGGCTTTCGTAAAGGGTACTCCACAGTAGACCATGCTCACACCATTATTCAAGTGACAGAGAAAAGCGCAGAGTATGACGAAACCCTATATATAGCCTTTAGAGATTACGAGAAAGCATTTGACTCAGTCAAAACTTCAGCAGTCATGCAGGCAGCTTTCTATGCAGAATGAATAGTCTTTCTCTATTCGGTCACTACAAAGGTGCTTTCACCCGATCACCCTCTGTGTAGACACTAAGGCCGAGCCACGTGCGGCAACAATAACTACATGGCTATGTGGAGCGTGTCAGCGGCGGATAGTATTTTGTCTTTAGATGTAAGTACATGTCTTTGACGACCGACGGCAAGAATTTCTTTTCTGTCTCCGTCTCTTGCTACATTCCAAATAATTGCTGTATTCAGCGTCAATAGACAGTGAATCCATGTGGTCGCCACAAGTAGTAAGAGAGCATGCCTCCTTTCGTGCGTAGCTATTTTTTGCCGTGCCACGCATCTTCGCGTCCTCTGCTCGCGCCTGCCAGAAGTTTCGCTTCTGTGTCACGCAGTCACATCAACCACGCCGCGGCAGGTCTTCGCACAATTAGCGCCAAGCGATCGCGGCGGCCGAAAGCAGCCGCAACTACCAGTGGCGAAACCAACCTCCTCGTTTACTGGCGCCAGCCGAGAAAGCAGGAAGTTAATTCGCACGCGGGCCTCTAGTCTGAAGCATGCAAGCCTGCCAAAACCATATCGAAGAGCGTTATATACTCCCCTGGCCAATAAGCCTCCCACGAGTGGCAGCATTTTGATCACGAGGTTCCGGAGTGTGACTGACGGCGTATTAAGTGTCATGTCGAGGCGCCCTGCGCGACAGGAAGAGCTAGTAATCAGTTTTAAAACGCTGCCGTGAGCCATGAGATTATGGTTCCCTGAGACGGCCTCAGTTGACGGGATTCTGTTGAGGCAGGGCACGGAAACATCCGTACAACATATAACTACTCTAAGACGTCAAGTTCTGACGACCTTATAAAAGTACGGAAGCAGGTGGTTGACCCATAGCCGTGCCTAATAAGTGGGGTCCTCCGTGAGAGAATGATATTCAATGAAAACAGGGCCACGAACTTGTATATAGAAATATAAAGCTGTAAACCATCGACTAAATCTTATCTGTGCTCTGTGAATGATGTGGCTTGCGATCAGCGGAATAAGTATAGAATTTACGCTCTCCTTGTGCGCCACACGCGAAAGGTGACACGGTATAGGCCGAAGACGTATCGGCTGCCACTAGAAATAGCGCCGCAGAGTTTTCCCGGCAAGCATCGCTTTCGGCGCACCCCTGCAGTCGCTGCAACGCCGGTATCGCGACCTCTGCTCGGCGGACCTTCAATCTCGCTGTGCTTGCTACCCTCCTGATTAACTGAAACCTACAGTCACAAGCTGGCGGCATGATCCTTTCTGCATACTCGCACACGCGCACGCGCTGGTCGACAGATTCATCCGATCGATCGGTGCTGTGAAATTTACGACCCAGCAAGACCCAGCCCTGTGCGGGACCGTATATCATGCTCTCCTCGTCCCTACGCGGAGGCCTTCTTCTGTTCGAAGTAGTGCCTTTGTCATTTTTGTATTACTTCTTTCTATTTCTTTTTGTGATTCAGCTCTGGCTGCGTGCCCGCAGCAGTGCGCGACGCGTAATGAAGCTGACACGTTCAGGCTCAGGCGCGTTGGCTGACCAGGCCGCACGCGGGCAACAACACTACGCCGCGACAGATAGCGCTGCCGAAGCCTGCGTGGCGTGCAAGACCCCGACACGCGTTGCTTGAGTTGATACTTCGAACGAGGAGAAAAAAAATTAGGCAGTGGCTTAGCTCTGGTGAAGCCTGGTCATACAAGCGAAAAGCTTGTAACGGCGAGTCTTGGGATTTTCCTCTTCTGACTCTCTTGTTTCCTCTTCCTCACTCGCTTGGCTGCTGCTGGCTGAAAATGTGGCCAAGAGACGTTTTTGGGCTTCTTTCCGACGTTGTTTAGCAAGACGCATTTCGTTGTTCAGGCGTTTCGGCTGCTTTACTTTGGCTTTATCATTTTTTCGCTGTTGTGCAGCCAACTCCCAGCGAGTACTTCTGGATGGACGAATTATTTCTCAGCTTTTCTGCGTAGCTAGCAGCCGCACTCTCCTTCCCTTCCATGTCGAGTGCGCACGCCTATTCTCTGGCAAGCGCATTATATAGCCTCCTTGCGCATGCACATGACGCACATGTGCAGTAGCGCGCGGCTGCGTCGAAAGGTCAGGCGACAGAGTCGGCGGCGGCAACGGGTGCGGCAGCGGCGAGGAGCGACCACCTGCGCGGCGCGTGACGTCACTCGTTTTCGCGCATGCGCATAACTCACCAGTTCGGCTCACGCGAAGCTCGGCTCTGACCCGCGTAGTGAAGATTTTCGCTTCAAAAAAGGCGGTTTTTGAGTAGCGGGAACAAAGTTTGCAACACCGCGAGAGCACTGGACAAATTTCGACCACCTGTGTTTCTTTAACGCGCACTGACATTGCACAGTACACGAGGCGTATTAAATTTCGCTTGCACCGAAACACGGCCACTGCGGCCGGGATTGAATGCGCGTCCTTGGGCTCAACAGCCGAACGCGCTAATCACTCAGCCGCCGCTGCGTAAGTGGCCAAAATGCGAACACGCATGCGTTTTCGCGTCTGCATAGACAAGTAAAAATAATAATGTGACTTTGGAAAGCGTCCATACCTATAGGAGGCGGTACGAACGCAGCAGAGCTGTCAGCTAACGAAGAAGAAAACTCAGCTCGGCAGCCATCGGCGTCCTGAATGTTCGCGCTGTCCGCTTTCTCTTCGTGTATGCGCTCACAGATATAGTGACAGCGTTCGAACATTAATCAAAAATACATAGTGACTGGGAGAGCCATAGCCTCTTTATATTGTCGGGAAGCACGTGCAATGAATTTTTTCAGAATCCGCTAACTGGTCTCCCGGCTATTCGCCGGCGCCTTCGCAACGTGCCTGCGAGAGCTACGACCTCGGCGTTCTTGTAGTTCGACGAGTCTTGTGAACTGATTGCCCGGATTCTGCGGCCACCTACCTATACCAAAATCTTTTTTCTTTCTTTTCTTCTCCCCTCCATGAGCATTCCGCATGTATGCATGCAATGTCAGTGTCTTCTGCGCATGCGTGTTTGTGCGCATGAGCGCGCAATTATTGCTCCTCTCGATGTGCGTATTGCAGCCGTGGTCGCATACCGCGTGGACGAGCTTGGCGAAACAGTCAGCGCTCTCTACGGTATGTCTTACCCTTTCCTTTCCCTTCTAACACACTCTCTCACTAAATGTATGCAGCACTGGGAAGCCATTGTGGTCGTATGAGTAAAAAAAGAACCTGGATGACATTTCGTCATTTGGCGCAACACCACCGCCATGTAATCGCGTCGTCATTACAGCTCGTCGCGGTTCGACTACCAAAACGTTCATCAATCAGTAAGTTTTCACCCACATGGAAAGTGCATTGCTAATCCGGCCTGCGGTAACCGTGCTATAAATCATCTGCGGTAGAAAGAATATAGGCAGACGGTTATTGACGATCATAAAGTGAACAAGGCAGGGACATGTCTCGACGAGACACTCTTGTCGAAACGTCGGCAAGCACACTGAAGCTTTCCCCTCCCTTGTTCTCTTTGTGATTGATACACAACATCTGGATTTAACAAAGCTGCGTGATTTTGTTCGGTCAGTGCGTCGCATGACTGCACGGATAGAGCGCCTGACGGCTGTAACTGCTTTCATCTTTCCCGGCGCTTGTGCCTGTCCGTGCCTCCTCTGCAAACTGTCGACGCCACGCAGGCTATCAGAGATCTGCTTTTGTGCTCAGTGCCGTTGCTTTGTGTAAGCTAGCAAAGATGAAGTGAGCTTTGGGCACCCCACACCGCGTGAGCGTGTACCCAAATGTTTCATTTTCTTGCCACTCGACAAAAGTAGATATCCCAGAAGCCTTACATCTAGGCTTAAAGTAAGAGAAATACTCTTTTCTATCTATTTCTTCGGCCAAATGTTTAGAAATGTGGCTAACAGTCAGTCTAAAGTTTTTTTAGGCTTGCACGAACGATGTCTTTCCCGGCAACTTTGTACGCCGTTCTGACGTGTCTTCTGCGAAGATCGAAAAAACAAACCTCCTGTGAACAGATATATGTCTTCAAACTTGTGGACGCGCGGATTGCGCTACTCTGAAACCCATTATAGCTGGAAGTGTTTCATCTCCCATAGTTGTGGCTGCAGATAATTGCCACATGAGCACTCTTGATGACATTATGTTAACCTCGCCTCCACCCACTGCTTATAAAAATATGCAGTGAAACATATACCCGCAGAATAGGTCACTTCAGTATGACAGCAAGTCAATAATTCAGAACAGACGGAAACTTAACACAACAGAAAGCGCCCATGAAAGAAGAAAAATTAAAAACGAACTGAAGAATAACGGTTACACTTCCAACACCTGGCGGAAGGTTAGAGCATTATTGCAACATAATACACTGGAAATAGCAAGTAGGTCTTTTAAATACGTGATATTTTGAATCTGTGCAAAAAAAAATTGAAAATATCATTTATTTTTATTCGCTACTGTACTTTCTACGCCCTGCTATAAGCATCCAAATGCTTTTTTTTTTCGTTGGCAGAGTCTTTAAAAAAATATCTGACGGCCTGTCACCTGAAGTCATTTGGTACGACTGGAAGTGTAAATCCTGTCCCCTACACCGAAGGATAGCACTCCATTGGCATAAAACTCCACTCGATACCACTTTGCTGCTCTTTACTGCGCACTATTACACCTCACTGCAATCTGCTACAACATAGTTAAGCCCACCCCTGTTCACTCAGCTGTACTCCTATAACTATATTTTTGGTAGACAAGTTGTTATACTGATAGTAACCCTCTGCTATTAAGGATGAAGCAAAAACAAGTGTATTCAGGATTTCCTAGAAAGCCTGAAGCAGAGTTTAAACCTGCGGATAAGTAAAAATTATAGAACGCACCATTTGGAATATGTAGGACGGGAGGAACGTCTTAATCGCTCTCTTCATGAACATGCATGCGTGCGCATGTGTGTGCATGTGAAAGTGATAAATTGCAGACGTACATTTGCAACAGGCCTTCGCTGTGCTGAACAACTGGAAACTATTCACTGGAACGTTTTATATCGCAGGTGGCCATCAGGACAATTGCATACATTTTTTTATACCAGTTCATCTGTACGAGCTTGAAGAAGAGAACATTTGTGTTTTGGTTTTTCTTTCTTTCGGGCCCTTAAACATTGTGACAGCCGAATAATGACGGCTTAAGACAATTTCTGAAAGAAGTAACTTTGTAGACTTCAATCCTCTCCCTCAAGAAGACATCGGGTGTACACTTCCTCGCGCGCCAAACGAAATGCAAACAGAGCTCCGAGTGTTTTAATCCCCCCCCTTCCCCATGAAAACAAGAACGGCACGCGACACAGCTGCTCCCCACCGACGACTGCGTCTCGTCGTCTTTTAGGAAACAGCTCAGATTTCCTTGTGAAAAAGTTTTACTTCCTCCATGCCACTGTCTCCTCTATTTTGTCTCTAAGCGCAACTCCCAAATGTATCCACCCATCCTATCATTCTCCGCCGCACTCTTCTGCCTGTGGCTTCTTGCTGCTACGCGGCGGAACTTCTACGCGGCGGAACTACGCGACGGAACTACGCGGCTTCTTGCTGCTACTTCTGCAGCGCCATTCGCATGCGCTTTGCCTTCTGTGCCTGCCTGGCTTTCTTGTGCAGGCTTCTTTATCTCACCACGACGCACTCCATTCACTCGCCCTCTCCACTCCTCGGTGCCTTGCCTCCTGGACCAATCTTTTACTTTGAGGATGTAAGTAGGGCTGCCTGTTTTCACTGCAAGAAAGAGAGCACCGTGATGGAGGGCTGCTGGATACGATTTCTTCTGCACCGGCAGAATGGAAGCCCTTCTTTGGTTGCATTTCCTCTTTCCCTTCCTCCCTCTTCATTTCCCGATTTCCTTATTCCTCCTTCTCTCCCCTTTTCAGCTCGTCCCGGGTTTTCTGGGACATTCACTCCAATTTCGCCTCCCGTTTCATAAGTCCACGTTTTCATTCTTTGATAGCTTTGCTTTTTCCGCCCTTTCACTTTACGCACTGGCCAAATGCGCACACGCTTGCACCACGCTCCACCACTCTGTCTCTTCTGTCTCACCTCACCCGTCTTCGCTCGTCGCTCAGAGTTCAAACCTATTTTCCCATGTGTCTGTGCCTGTGGCGGTCCTTTCTGGCAGCGGAATGTATTGAGTCTGGCGCGTCCGACGCTTTCAGCCCAGCTTTGTGGAGGCATAGTTGAGATGCAAATCGTTCATTTTTAAAACTTGCCGAATTCACGGGAACCTAACAGCAAGGAGGGCCATACTCCGCAGATTTTATAATTTTATTCGAAATCTTATTAGACACTCATTGTACAGGCGCAACCACTAGCCTTTCAATATTGGTATCACTCAGTAGAGTGACATCCAGAATCAATGTGCATATAGGTGCCAGTGATGAAAAAAGATTAAAATAATATAAAACAATTCCAAATGTTTCAAAATCTGAATGCGAAGCGTGCTTGGCTAACAAAGTGTTGACCAAGCGAGACCTGAAAAAGAAGGTGAAAGAGTGTGCCATGACACTCCTAGAAGAGAAGAAAGGTAAAAAAAAATTAGAGCAGAAGGCTCTAAAAAAACGGCACAAATGGAGGAGCAAAATATAGGGTGGCATTTTACATATGCGCGTGCGATTATTGAAATTTCAAAGAGAAATATAGAAAGTAACAAACCATAGCACAGGTGAAAGTGAAAGATGCTAGCGGAAGCAAAAGAAGCATGAGGCCCATAAATAAAAAGCAGTGCTTTCTTTTTTTTTTTCACAGACTCCTGTTTATGCGCTCCGCACCAACCAGAAGAGCATCAACAATATCAACAACTCCACGAACACCTACTTTATCAACAACAAAAACAGCTTCAGCGAGAGAAACAACTTCTGAAACAACCTCTGAATTTGTCTGAACGCCTGTTACAGAAGTGTTTTGGAGTTTTTGTTAATATTTGGTTCATGGTATGCGAAAAATTAACATGCAGAAAACCAAGGTAATGTTCAACAGCCTAGCAAGGGAACAACAGTTCACAATTGGCAGCGAGAGCCTAGAAATTGTGCCGGAATACGTCTACTTAGGGCAGGTAGTGACAGCAGATCCGGATCATGAGAGGGAGATAACTAGAAGGATAAGAATGGGGTGGAGCGCATATGGCAAATTCTCGCAGATCATGAGTGGCAGTTTACCAATTTCCCTCAAGAGGAAAGTGTACAACAGCATAATCTTACCGGTACTCACCTACGGGGCAGAAACGTGGAGCCTAACGAAAAGAGTTCAGCTTAAGTTAAGGACAACGCAGCGAGCCATGGAAAGAAAAATGATAGGTGTAACGTTAAGAGATCGGAAGCGGGCAGAGTGGGTGAGGGAACAAACACGGGTTAATGACATCCTAGTCGAAATCAAGAGAAAGAAATGGGCTTGGGCAGGGCATGTAATGCGAAGGCAAGATAACCGCTGGTCCTTAAGGGTAACGGAGTGGTTTCCAAGAGAAAGTAAGCTTAGCAGGGGGCGGCAGAAGGTTAGGTGGGCGGATGAGATTAAGAAGTTTGCAGGCAAAGGGTGGATCGCAGCTGGCAAAGGATAGGGTTAATTGGAGAGACATGGGAGAGGCCTTTGCCCTGCAGTGGGTGTAGTAAGGCTGATGATGATGATGATGATGGTATGCGAAAAAGCTTGTGTATTGTGGCAGTATTATATAATGAGGATAAGCGCCCATACACGAACAATGCCACAAAAATTATTAATCAAAAGTGATCCAGAGGGAACGAAACCTATAGAATAAGTGTAACCGCGCGTTGCATAGAATGAATTATTTTTTTTTTTTTTTGGGGGGGGGGGGCAATTCATTTTAGTTAGGCCTGCGCTAGAATTATGTCTACATAGAATTTGGTGTTAGACGTAGAAAGCCTCACCGACCGGTCGAGTGTACTTGAGCCTTTTTGAAATGTGCCACTTTCTTTCTTTCGAGTTAAACAAAGGCGAAGATTAAAGGACTGCAGTTATTGTGCCAGCATGCCGGCGGCGCTGCCTTCTTGTTTTGTTTTTTTCGACCAGTTATCTTCGCTTGGTAACCCGTAATCTCATGAACACCCAAAATCCCAAAAAGTTTCTGAGGTGTCAGCCACTGCTTGTTTGTTTTACTCAGCTGGTGGGCCGCCCAGCTCCGGTTTTTGTCTACCCCGAATTAACACTTTGGTCAACATCGCCTGCTGCGCGTGAGGAGCCAGTTCATGGTGCTTCCGGGAGGGCTCCATGGACGGCTCCGAAGGAGCGTCGCGAGACGCATCACACTCTGTGTGCCGTTCTTCACGCCGTAGGCGGCAGCCCGGCCCTCTGTGAAGATCCAATTGGCACCTCCGCTCCTCCAAATAACCCCCCCCCCCCCCCCCTGACTGAAAAGGGCAACAAAACGCAACCATCCGTCGCCATCCGCACCCGGAGGATAAAGAGAACGCACACGCGGCTGTGATTTTTTGCCGGCTGCCGCCAATATGAAGGCGGCGACCCAATTCCTCCTTGTAAGCGGATAATCCGGCTCTCGTGTGACGGATGGCACCAGGCATTCAAGCTTCAGGAAGGAGAAAGGAGAAGGGAGAGGCAACCCTTCTTTTCTTCCTTCCGACGCTGAAAACGAGTTTCGCGCCGACAGCATTGCGTTGCTTCCATGTGCGCTCGAAGCCAGCACCACGCTGTTTCGTGCTCAAAAGGTAACGTAACACCCGGTGGAGAAAGGGATTGTTGTTACCCGAGGGGCGGTATGTACCTGCTGGTATTGACCACGGCTATTGGCCTCGGTTCGGCATCTCTGCATAGCCACCCCCCCCCCTCCGAAAAAAGTAATAATAATAATAAACAGATAGCCTCCAGACAGGGAATGAAGGCAGTCAGATAAGGCGCGAAAGACGCAAACTAGTGTGCAGCCACTGGTTCCTTTTATTTCTTCTCTCTTCTGTTTTTTTTTTAAACGTAATGTACCCGCTGCTCACAATGAGCACCCTTGTGCTTCAGCGGAAGGAGCCTTTTTCTGAAGCAAACATACGTTTCTTAGTGTCACGTTTCATGTTCCAGATTGACACAAGAAATATAAAAATAGCAGTTTAGAGGTGGCCTTGTACAATGTCGAAACGCTATTTTCTTTAGGTAGCAAACAAACTTTCGGTTGGCTGATTTTATGACAAATTTTGACAGCCTTAACGAATCAAGGTTAAAAAGAAAGGCCGAATAGAAATTTGAGATGCACTGAAAAATAAGGTAGTGATGGAAATAATTCTATCGGCAGCAACGGTGGTTTCTGTAAGATAAGTTGTCATATGTCTTGTGTTGTTTTTGTGTATATTCTGCTGAATAGTAATAATAAAAATCACTCTATAAAAGACACATCTGATTCTTTGTCCTCCACTAATATTTTTAATGATCGTCGGAAAAAAAATTATGCTTTGAACACATGAACGAAGTTCAGCAGTGGCGAAAAGAATGACAAATTTGTAACTTTGTATAATTGCTCCTCGGTATTAATTAATAAAGCGGCATGTGTTGTCGGCCGATTGTTTTCATTTCTCAATCCATTCTTGGTGAAAACATCGGGATGAGGCTTTTAGGAGGCTGAATGCATAATCGTAGATCTGGCTTCCTTCGATCAGTGTGAAGCTCGGCCTCGGGCTGTACAACGCCCCGCTAATCCAGGTCAGGCCGCGCGTCTTCCTGCATCATTCAGTCGCACAGTGCATACATCAGCCGCTGTGCCGCTCAAGCGCACCAAATCCTGAGCCTATTAGATCTGTTGGCGGTTGTACCCCAGTTGAGGGTCCTGATAAGAAGAAGAAGCTCATTCGAACGTTTCATAAATAGGGTCACACACACAAAATATAACTGGGTGGAAAAATTTATCGACAGAAAACTCCCTTAAAGTGGAAAAACAAGATAGAAAAGGACTACAAAGCAAGAAATCCCCGAGCACTGAAGCGCAAGCGAACTCTGGAGAACAATACACACCAGCAAAACAAGAAAGCACACCAGCGTAAGAAGGAATTAATAGAAAACCTGAGAAAGACAAGCAGCGACCTCAGGAAGCCCCATGCGTCGTTACTCTTTCGCAGTCGCGAGAGCGGAAGCAATGTGTCCCGGGGTACTCCAGGAAATAAAGCGAAAGCTTTGGGCTCGAATACAGTTGACCACTACTTTTCACTTATTTTTTTATCTGCTTACGTTTCTTTTCGATCCGCTCATTTTTTTTTTTTACAGAGCTAAAGGAGCAGACAAATCTCAACGAAGAGCGACCGTTTTTTTTCTTTTTGCTTTAATCTTATACAGGACATACTCTTAATCTTATACAGGACGTACTGGATGCTTAATCGGGCCTACTTTTCTACTTTTTCCCCCTCATTCTTCGTCCTCATGGTGAGACCGCTCCTTCACGGGGTCTCTGTTTGCCCGCGAGGAGAGATAATCCTATCCCAGCAGGTCCCTGCCAGCTGCAGCGCATGCGCGTGCTTGTGCAGGTCTAGCTTTCTTTCTCCGGTGGACCTCTGTAAACACCGACACCCACCACCTTTACACTCTCTGGAGGCGCAGTTGGCCTTCGCATTCGCATTAGGCGGCGATGCGATGACATCACGCAGCTAATCTAGAACTCACGCAGAGGCACCTAAGGCGGTTGACTCTTATTTCCTTTTTTCGCTCTGCTACAAACCGGCTTCACTGCAGTACCTGCTTGCTGCTTGCCTATCTGCAGGGCTATTCCCCGCCCTTTACTGGTTCTGTTTTGTAAATGTCTCCTATAAACAGTTTTAGACCTAAACTCGATTCTCCTTCTACTTGCTCCTTTTTGTGTTCTTTTCTCTGATCTCTTTGCGTCTCTCCATTGCCCAGTCGCCTGCCTGTAGATCTCATAATCTCGTCTTTCAGTACAGCGGTCCTATTTGTATGCTCCATGAATGCACTTTTTATGGTTCCTAGCCGCTTTTCTGGGACCGTCAGAAGGTGTGGAGCGGTCTTGGATTCCACCAGGGACAATGCGATGCCCCGACGTGGAAACCGGACGGAGTCGCTTCGCGTGCGGCCCCAACGAGCGAGACAATTCCCGGTCTCACGTTTTCTCGTGACGCGTCTTATCTGCGGCGCCAGCCTGCAGTCATTTAAAATATTTTCCCGCATCGCAGCCTATATACCTTATTTCTTATCTCTTCCTTTTGTCGCTACGAAGAGTATATGGCTCTTTGTTTTCCTGGTGCCTTTATCCACCTAACCTAACCTACACAAGCTCTGCTTTTGAAGCTTTGGCACCGTACATACACTGCAGTAAACGGCCGACGACACCAATAGCATAACACGATCTGGAATCCACCTATCCTCTCCCGCTTCGAACTGACAGCTGCAACACTACTGTGTCACTTGTGATTAGGAGTGACATTTTTGATCTCGCTGTGGTGGCCTGCCGTACATCATGTGAGCACCGCAGGTGCGAGAAAAGAGCTAATCACCTCAATATGCTGCTTCCCCGACTTCAACACCTCGAGAGCGGCTCTCGAGCCAGCAGTGAGCCGCTTAGGCACAGGACCCATCACTCAAGGCAAAATTTTACCATTATCACCTCAAAATTTCACTAGCACAGAAACTAATATAATTGCTTTTTGGGGAAAGGAAATGGCGCAGTATCTGTCTCATATATCGTTGGACACCTGAACCGCGCCGTAAGAGAAGGGATAAAGGAGGGAGTGAAAGAAGAAAGGAAGAGAGAGGTGCCGTAGTGGAGGACTCCGGAATAATTTCGACCACCTGGGTATCTTTAACGTGCACTGACATCGCACAGCACACGGGCGCCTTAGCGTTTTTCCTCCATAAAAACGCAGCCGCCGCGGTCGGGTTCGAACCCGGGAACTCCGGATCAGTAGTCGAGCGCCCTAACCACTGAGCCACCGCGGCGGGTGCACGGAAACTAACAAAATCGGTTTTCAAATATTTAGAAGCAACTTATTTTAGCGGCTTCCTGTACACGAACTGTGGGCGTGCTTTGTTGTTTATTAGCCACGATGAACACACGAGGATGGACAGATTCTAAAGATTCAGATTTTCTTTCTTCTGTAATTTCTTTTATTCACCTCCGGGTATGTACTGTAGGCAAGCGGGATCGCTGTTTTTATAGCCTCCTTGTTTTTCTTTTCTGTGTATTTACCTGTAGTAGTTGGTTCCTGATCATGCAGTGGGTCTCCTTTAGCGCTCCAGAATTCTACGTGTTCAGAAAAACAGTTCTGTACACTGATCATATGTTTGCAATCCTGAAAGAGCCAAACAAGTCTCTGAGCAAGGATACGCAGAGCAGCGGTCATGTGACCACATCTCTTTTTATTTTTTTTACAAGAACTGCACATTACAATGATACGCAGGACAATTCTCGATGAAGGGAAAACTACATGAACATTCTTTATTTTCACAAAGCACTTCTATTGACTACCTACGCAGACCTAACACCGCAAAACTGTGGATGGAGGAGTGGAGTTTGAGTCATTGATCGATAAAGTGAATATGGGAGGAGTGGCAAGAGTTCGGCTATTGATGTCTTATCATCGCCTTGGACACGGGAGAAAGGCTAGAAATTCTTTCTTCTAGGCCAGAAACCCGCCCTGTCTAGTGCTCACGAGCATAAAAAGCATTGGCTTAAGAGATAGCCTTGTTCACTGAACATTTTTGTCATTGTAATCATCGTTATCATAGCAGTCATCGTGATCCCCTACGAATAAACATTCAATGACGAGCACACGAACAGAGCCAATGATATCGGAGGAACAAACATTGCAGTTCCCGCTGCCTGAGACCAAGTGTCCACTCTGGAAGCACTTCAATCATCTCGCTAAGCTGTGAGCCGAGCGTGGTGTCAGAGATAAGGAAGTAACGACATCTGAATCAGCGTTGACTTCGACAAAAAAGAAAAAGAGATCTAGAAAAGGGACGTGGCAGAGAGTAACATATTGCCTTCTTGGGAAAACTAGGTCCAAGGCAAGAAGATTACATAAAGGAAGATGAACACCGGGAAGGAATAGCGACAACACAAGAAGCCCAACGACAGTTCCTCCCTTGCGATAAGCGGCCGGATCGATCCGAAGCTGTTTTGGCAGTCGCAATCACAAGTTGCTCCCCAGAACAATAAACCAAGCCAGTCGCAGTTAACGCTTCGGGGAATTCCGTGCGGAGCGACCGACAAATTTTTAACGCAGCGTACTAAGATTCGCGATGGGTGTCTCGTTAGACCAGAGATATGATCCACACATGCGCATTCATGTTTCGCGGTAATTGTTGCCTGTATATGGTGTTTTCGAGTCGCCGGCAATCGGCGATGCTGAGACCCCAAACGAGGCGCAAAACTTGCAACTGATGATAGCAGACGGGGACTGAAATGTACTCAGAGTTTGGCGCAAAAGAAGACGGCCTCGAATAGAAAAAAAGAATTTGAAAAGTATAAGTAATTTGAATGGCGTTCAGGAGAAAGTGCAAATTGGCACTTGGAAGTAGAACGCCTATTTTGAAAAGGGCGGTGACCTAGCGCCTCCGTGCTAATAAAGAATATGAGTTTAAAGCACGAAAAAACCTCGCATTGAGGCAGAGATGAATGCTTAAGGGTCGACTACTGTGTGATGTCAATGCACGTTAAAGAACCGTATATGGCTGTAATTATCTTGAGCCCTTCACTAGCCTGAATCGCTTTGGGACGCAAAACGCCATAAACCCAACAGAATAAATAAGGCCACTCAAAATACTTGCGCCAATAGTTGATAGTACACATTGCCTGAGGTAAAAGCGTCGTGTAGCCGCCGTCTAATGTCAAAACGAAAAACATGTGCGCTTACCTACGTGCCGACAAGTGCGTCATTCAGGCAGGCCAGGATAATAAGGGGAATGCGGGACAGGGAGCGGGCGCTTTTGGGAACATGACATTTGTAGTCTGTTCTTTAGTGTGGGTTTGAATTGAGTTACCAACGTTCCAGTGTGGGGACGGTAGGAGAAAAGGTGCGGTAATGCTGTAACTTAGTGTTCTCCTCGGGAAACGAAGAGAATCCTGCTTTCACTTTTTTTTATAAATTTAGATAGTTTTAGTCGGCCGGTTCCGACAGTCAAGCCACAATGTTAACATTACGTGACCTGTTTTGAAGTGAGCGCTGCAATACGCTAAGAAACGGAGATGCGTAAGCAATTTACAAGCACATCATTGCCGCTTCCCTGACCTTAAAAGATTAGCAGCGCGCGGTCACTAACTGTGCCAAGTAGTAGATGCCAATTCTCAAGGATAGGAGTGGCCTCCATATCCGCTGATTTTACTTGGATTAAGCGCGTGTTAATATGCAGTTAATTTTATAAATATAGTGCATTGGCGTGCGTATTGATCAAAAGTATTGCTAAACCATCCTATTTAACTGGAGCTTTCCATTCACCACTCCTGCAGGTGTGAGACTTACCCCCAGTCTTAGTGGTGGCTTGCTTGAATATTGATTCCACCATGTGAAGCACCTTAAATGACAGTGGGCTCGTATTCTGCAAGTGCAGAAGGCGTTGCCTGTAGAAATGGCCGCGTTTTACAGTGGGCGCTTTCGCGTGCTCCCTAAACGCCAAACAATGCCAACGCAGTCTGGTATAGCGTTAGTTGCTTGGAAGATCCAATCTCCTTCAATATAAATGGCAGGCGTTTATGGCACGGGTTTTGTAACATTCACTTCTTTACTACAGGTACTGACATAATGGCAAGCACTGACTTAGCTTAAGCTATGTCACGGCTAAGAAAGACTGTTAGACGTTCCAGTGAGTTGTGAAGGACTGAAATGGACTTGTCCTCCCGATGGGCACATCCCTGGTTGTGGAAGCGGAGACGAACTATGCGATCGTCATCTGAAGGAGAGAGGTAGTTATCCATAAACGGCCGGGAGAGAGTTGAGCGCACTTGCATTTACACGTAGCGCACCCCCTCCTCCATCCTCTTCCAGTTCCAGAGAGTACAATAGGTGAGGAGGAACGGTGAAATCTTGCAGTGCGCGAGAGCGTTAAGGCTCCCTTACAGCAGAAAATGCGTCGCAGTCATCATCGTCGGCGTTGTGAGCGAGAAGTCCCCAGAGAAGCAACGAGGTGGGTAACCTAGGTCACATGACCTTGTGGCGTGATGACAACCTGCCGTCCGGGTGATGGAAGT